>OY720450.1:71956208-72023708 GCA_963082715.1 Harpalus rubripes
CGTAGCTTTAGTTAGAGTCGCGAAAGAGTTCAGTTTAGTTTAGTTATAAGTATGTAGTAAAAGAGATCATTGCCTAATCTTTTCCTTATGTTAGATCCTGGAAGTAAGCCATTTGTATACATTTTTGTATTTCTAAACTAACATTATTTTCATTTAAGTATATTCATGTAATTTTTACCTCCCGCTGGTAAGGGAGATATATGCATCGTGCTAAAAATCGCATATCGAGATTTTGGTAAATGACCACGTTTTAAGGTTGATGTTGTGTGTGTGTGTGTGTGTGTGTGTGTGTGTGTGTGTGTGTGTGTGTGTGTGTGTGTGTGTGTGTGTGTGTGTGTGTGTGTGTGTGTGTGTGTGTGTGTGTGTGTGTGTGTGTGTGCGCGTGTGCGTGTGTGTGTGAGTGCGTGTGCGTGTGTGCGTGTGTGTGTGTTTGTGTGAGCGCGCGTGTGAGCATGCGTGCGTGCTTGTGTGTGTGCTTGTGTGTGTGTGTGTGTGTGTGTGTGTGTGTGTGTGTGTGTGTGTGTGTGTGTGTGTGTGAGTGAGTGAGTGTATGTGTGTGTGAGCGTGCGTGTTAGCGTGCGTGCGTGCGTGTTTTTGGCACGATTACATTACCTCCCTTACCTACGGTATGTAAAAAAGTTAGAGTGGAGGATTCTATTGTAGAAGAGGGCCTTAAAGTACTAATTTACACGAAATGGCTAGTGAAATGTATTCTGTGTTGCCTATTCTTAAACTTTCAGACGGAAACAGATAAAATAAGCACCTATATACACATTTAAAAAATCAAGGACGTTGTCGCTTCTGACGAAATCAAAAGTCGAATTCAATACATGTTTCCACCAAAAACTGACATTTAATTGCGCCCCCAAGTTTGTAATTACTGTAGGTATAAAATTAATAATAAAAAAATAGTAATTTGTCCCTATTTTTTCAATCATCGTATATGGATTGGAATTAATCTGATAAAATACTATGATTTTGCCAAGATTACTTTGGGAGGATCAATAAAATAAATCTATTCTGTAATAACTTGAATTTCCTGGAAGGTAGGGCTGAGGGAAATGAGCTAAGGGCTATATTGATATTTAGATTTCCCTGGTTACGACATTAACACGTCTAGGGCCTACTGTCCTGCCTACACGTTACACCTCCACTATCTATCTGTCCATCTCACAGTGTTCTCTGTTTTGCACACAACGTCAGAGTTACACACAAATGAACTCGCTACGCATTACACAAATTGTATGTATGATAACTTCTGACAACGTGAATTTCAACAATACCTGTTTATCTGTTCATATGAGTATAAAGCGTAGTGTTGGTGTTCTAATATTGTGGCAAGCTTATAATTAATATGTTAACAATAAAGTGGAAATTAATAATTTGATTCGAATCTACTTTTCGAATGTACATATTCATATTTTATAAATACGGTAGGTGATGCAAAAGGTAACAGCAAATTCAATACATTTCTTTCTTCATCGTCCTTAAATTTCTTCTCCAGGACCTGTACTTTTCAGTTTTGTAATAAATAATAGTCGGACGGAACCCAGTCTGGAGTGTAAGAAGTATGATTAAAGTTTGGAAAACAGAGTCATTTAGGACAACCAATGCAACATTACTGGCTTCTTTTAATTGTTTTGGCAGATCAGCATAATATTGTAGTTATTGAAACACCTTTACTTTGTAATCAATTGGGAAAATACCCTACGTATCCCAAAAACAGTAAGAGCGAGGCCATACGAGAATACAGGCCTGAATGTTTATCCCTGCTCAATGCGTCACTGCTAGCTAAGAGCCTTCTCCAAACAGTCGACTTATAGCAGTCAGCGGAAGTGGACGCGCGAAACAACGCGGGACGGAATGTCAAATTTCTATTATTTCTCGTTGTAGGAAACTATAAAAATGGTTTTCAAATTGGAATTTAATTTAAATATTGACAGTGGTAAGATTATTGATTTTCATGACCTCGCAAATTATGAAACAAAGTTAAAATGTGTAAATGATTTCATATTTAAAAAGGTAGATAACCATTTAACAATATTTAAAATTGTCTAACAATATTCCCCAAATATATATCTAACAATAACGGAAAATCTGAAATGTAGTGTTTATTAAAATATTAAAATAAATATTACAACTCGTATACAAAATAGCACCTAAATGTCTTTCATTCATCATTTTTAATTTCATTATTATCATTTTCATATTATGTTCTGTGTTATATAATTTTCATTCGTTTTTTTTTTTTCATTCAGAACAAAAATATATAATTTAAAGTGAAACATGAGTTTATTCGTATATATATATATATATATATATATATATATATATATATATATATATATATATATATATATATATATATATATATATATATATATATATATATATATATATAGGCCATTTCTAACTTATTTCTTATTTAATTTGTTTAGTTATGAATATAAAATAGGAAATACATAATATTTAAATAGTTATTTAGGAGTTGTATATCTTTATAAATTACATTCTCTAATCCTATTTATTTAAAATTCCGTATATTTCATATGCTTACAATGTTAGCGTTCGAGGCGTGGCGTGACAGCAAGAGGCTCGCTGTGACGTCACGAATTGAGTATTCAGGCCTGTATTCTCGTATGGCCTCGGTAAGAGCCATGGTTTATACAGGGTGTTTCAAAAATACTGTAAAAAATTAAGGGCATATAGTACTGACCAACATAAGTAAAAAAGCTTAATCAACATGGGTCCGATCTTCCATAGTTTCCGAGATTTGAGGCAGTGAAAAATGAGTTTTTACGGGGTTTACGTCTGCTATCTCGAAAACTATAAGAGTTACGACTTTGATTAAATGGGATTTTTTGTTTACCTTTCAGAAGTCATCTTAGATGTGCTCTTGTTTTTTTTTAAAAAAATCACAAATTGTACTATGTTAAATGTTCTGGTAAATACCTATTAATTAATGTAATAGCTCGGATATAATCAATATTTCTTCATTTTTTGCCATTGTCACTAAACTTTCAATCTTCGTAAGATCCTTCACGCTTTATAATTAATTTAATTTAAAAAATGTATAATGCACATATTATATAATGTTTAACTATGTATTACATTTAGTATTTAAGCACTTCTTTATTTGTACTGTTACTATATAAACTTATTTTTTTATTTTTGTAATCTGTGCTTCTCTGTAATTGGGGCTTAGTCCTGTTGAGTAGCCAAAATAAACTAAATAAAAAAAAATACCTTGCGCGCTAACTCGAACGGGCACAGCCGGCCATACGCCCAGGGCACGAGTGAACTGTGCATGCACAATCTACACCCAGTGTTACCAGATGACTGATACTGATATCCGCTAAATGATATCTAAAAATACCCTAAATCAACAAGATTTAAATAAACAAATCTCCCAAATAAAATTTGTTTGTCTAGCACATCTAAAATAAAATATTAAAAAATAATAATACAGCCGTTAAAAATTATACTTATTCTAAATTAAATACATCAATAATATCTACTTCATGGTCCTTACATTTGTAGATGTTTTCAGAATTAAATCTTTTTAACATACTCTGGGATGGTTCAAAGTTGATACACTCAGAGTATATGTGCCCAAGTAGAATCGCAATTCAAACAACAATCATAGTATATGAAACGAGTGTAGGAAATATCATTGAAAGAAACTTCATTCCATATGAATTCATGACGCACCCGTAACAATGTCATTTATTAAAAATAAATTTGTTTCAAAGTTGATACACCCAGAGTATGTGCCCAAGTAAATCGGAATTCAAACAACAATCATAATATATGAAACGGGTGGAGGAAATATCATTGGAAGAAACTTCATACCATATGAATTCATGACGCACCCGTAACAATGTCATTTATTAAAAATAAATTTGTTTCAAAGTTGATACACCCAGAGTATGTGCCCAAGTAAATCGGAATTCAAACAACAATCATAATATATGAAACGGGTGGAGGAAATATCATTGGAAGAAACTTCATTCCATATGAATTCATGACGCACCCGTAACAATGTCATTTATTAAAAATAAATTTGTTTCAAAGTTGATACACCCAGAGTATGTGCCCAAGTAAATCGGAATTCAAACAACAATCATAATATATGAAACGGGTGGAGGAAATATCATTGGAAGAAACTTCATACCATATGAATTCATGACGCACCCGTAACAATGTCATTTTTTAAAAATAAATTTTTGGCTTTTGGTTATATGGAAACATACATATAATATAAAGATTTTTTATTTTATAATTAGAGTTTCTGTCAGCCGTCCCCTAAAAAATCCCCTAAAACAATTGTTCCCCTGTTTTTTCCCCTACGAGAGATAAAATCCCCAAAAAATAGGGGAAAATCCCCCAATCTGGCAATATACACAGCACAAACGCGTACTGTGTCGAGTTGTCGAGTACTGTGTGACCCAGACGCACCTATATCGCCTGACGATAATTTTCTACCACATTGTAACATAATTTGTTGTTTTATTAACTTTCTAAACACCACGTTTAGTTCTCTTTGAGATTAGTACCATATCACATGTTCAAACTAAAATTAATTATCGAACTAAACCGCCACAAAACCAAAACCAAAACCGTATTTCATGTTAATATTAATATTCTACCGAGATTTAAAATTACATAGTCTACATTCACGAAATGTAATACTTAGTAACTACCACGATATTTGGCCTGCACATCGTTAGAATTGTACATTTGGTGGAACAGCATTACACTTAATGTGGTACTTATAAAAAGATATACAACGTAGTTTCATTGTAGATAAAGGCAGGGTTTATTTTCTGTTCTTAAATTCAGTAATTAAACTTTCAGCACAAATGTTTTGTCATATCCATTTATCTGTACACGAAAATATATTTTATTTTTTGTTTTTGAAAATATATGTACAGGAAAATATGAAATGATCATTGGAAAAATAATACAAATACATATTTTTATTACAATAAATTTAATCGTGTCACGCAGTGGCACTATAGTTATTTAAGTATTAGGTAAGTGCTTCCTACCCGGTTAAGTATGATTTTGGAGACATCCGATACCATGGAAAGTAGGCTTTTCAGATTTTGTTTATAGGTGTGCCGACCAAATAGACGTTTTCAATTTGAAGAGATAGAAGATATGCGCAATGGGAATCTGCGCATAGTAAGAACAACTGAGATCCATGGCGTTTGTTTTTAAAAAATTAGACGTAAAATGTGAGAAAAGTCTGTAACATCTTTAAAAAGCTTCTCATAAAAAGTTACAAAAGCTTTTGTTGAAGCTAAAATGTCTAAAGATGCAAATTTTCACCGAGAATACAGGTATTTTAATGAATTTGCGCGTGGAAAGAAATTTGCAACACGTAAATTTTGAGTGTTGAAAGTTCTTTCTTTCAAATCATGGAATACTTTTATATGCAAGAGACTAATTACATTAAAATTAAATGTAATGACGTACAATTGTTAAAATAAATGCTTGGCGGCAAGGAATTACACAAATTGTGATTTATTGTCACTGTAGTGGTAGAGGAAACGGCAGAATCTGTTAGTACTTAAGGAGATACTGAATTGTCTTCAATTATCAAACAAGTTCAGCATGAAGTACGAAGACCAATGTATGGATGACTTCATTTTTTTTTTGAATTTTTAGAAGTAATATCACAAGACCTCCTGATTTTGTCGGTAAATTTTTATTTAGCACGAATTTTTTTGCTTAGTAACAAACACGAAAGCAAACTGCACTGCATGGTAAATCCCGACTGAAGGAGGAGGGTTTTTACCTAATGCATGTTAGTTTACTTGAGTGATTTTGCTTAAAAGCAAAAACAATAAGTGCTTAAAAATAAAAGTTTATCTGAGAAAATCAGATAGGTCGTGTGGTATTTGGTGAGATAAATTCCAAAGACAACGCAAAATGAAACAATTTAATTATTAATATTTTATTTTTAAACTTGAAATATTATTTAACTGACACACTGACAGTTATAAACGATAACAACTGTTTATTTACTTGGTGTTTTGCATCACGATTGGTTAAAAACTAGTCGTTGGAATTTATCGGCGAAATAAGCGAGACGTACAGTTTCCGTAAATTTCTTAATATTTTTCTTTTTCATGTGACAAATATGATGCGTTCTCTAATATACATTAATTTGGATTTCTCTGGTAGTAATTCCAAAGATGCAGCATTTGCGGCTTCTGCAACATTAGGAGGACTATTCGAGAAATCTTCACAATCACTTTCATTAATTTTCAATGGTTTTTATAAATTATTATGTATGTCAACATTATGAAAGTCACTGTTTGAAAATTTATTTATCACTCTCCTTAGCAATGTAACAAATTCACTCAATTCAGTATGTAGGCTGTGATTTTAGTTTAGTTTTTCAAGAAATGCTATAATGACATTTAATGAATATCAGATTTTGCAGAAATATTTAGATTATTTATGAAATGAAAATTTTTGGTTGTCATTTTGAAAGGAAGCTTTGATCGTTGATTTTATTTATTTACCGCCTCCGCCTTCTGGATCACGAAGTAAGCCACGTCGCTTACCGATCACTAATTTATAAATAAACCTTATTGCCTTAGAAACCATATCGGTAAACATATAAAAAACCTGATCGTGCAAAAAAATGTAAACTTCAAAAATTAAATAAATAGTAAAAAATAATTTTCCGAATTTTGGAAATTCTTTTTAATTTCAAATCAGCACATCTTTAATTCCAGATTTTGTCATATATTTTCTTATTTATAATTAAAAGTATAATTTAAATTCATTAATGAGATAAAAATAAATCTGATTCATGATTTTGCAGAAAATATTTTTTGTAGGTATTCGTACACAAATATTTAATTTCACGATTTTTTTGCTAATTGTTTGGTCTAGCGTGAATGTAATTAAAAAGTTTGAAGTATAATGACATTTAAAAAAAAAATCACTTTAATATTTTTAATTAAATTCCAAAATCTGTAAATCCTTCATTTTCACAATTTTAATTTGAAGCATAAAATTATATCTGCAGTACTTAGTTTTCGTACCGTTTGTATAAACTAAAATTTCCAAAAAATATAAAAGTGACCTTTATGGTGCTCTCTCTACGACATGTTTCAGAGCCCATGGAGCGCATTAGATTTTTTATTTTTGTTGGATATCCCGGTTCTAGAGACCCGTTTCAATCTTAATGTACGTAACATATTAATTCAAAGACAGTTTATTTAACCCTCCGTCTGTCGAGTGTGGTCTGTGAATCCACGGAAAATTGAAATTTTTAGATAATTTGTTTATGTATCTTGTTTATGTATCTGAATAGCAATTGTTTTACCTATACAAAACTATTTTGCAAAACCCACCCGATCAAACGTATATCTCGTATATCTTGGAAACCGCCATTTTAAATTTTATTCTGAAATCATTTTTAAGTTTTTGTCATCAAATCATAAAACTTTTATATGAAACATATTTTTATATCTTTTATAATTACGGAGTTTTTTGACATAATAATAATATTTGACAGAATTTTATATTTTTCTCAGAGGAATCTGAATGAGCACTCAAAACTGCACAATATTGCCCATTTTATCGACCTCGTAGCTCTTTTAGTTTTCAAGAACCCAATTAATTTGTGACATATGCATAGAATTTTATTTTTTAGTTTTTATATTTTTTATAATAATTTATTTATTTTTAAATAAATATTTTTATAAGGCAATTTTATTTTCAATTATTTAGGCGTTGTTCTCAAATTTTGGAAAATATGCGATAAAATTGTAAGCTTTTTTCAATGGGCCCGTCCAAGTCTTCGACTTTTTAGAAATTACATGTCGCATATGCATTATGAATGTAAATAAATGAAGACGAAAAAAAAACTGGTATATATTTTGTATTTTTATACCTATAATTATGTAATTAAAGTTTTTAGCGTAAATGATCGCCATCTTGTGACGTCAGCGTCATTCCAGTCGTCCAGTTACCCTGTGAAAATGTCACTGTACAATGGACCATGCATATTTTGCTCATAAAATCGCGATTGGCTTTACACATACTCTAATATACACATATTTAATATATCCGAGTAATTTTTTATTAAGATCAAAAGGAAATTTTCTTATTAAATAAATTTATATTATAATTTATATTTTAATTATTGTAATCTGAATACTTGATTTAGTAAATAGGAATGTAAACGTTGGATTACTTATTATTATGAAGTATGCTTTGATTATTTTAATCAATACTGTCATTGTATTTAATAATAAATAGAAAATAGTTTAAATACTAATTTAGTTATAATAATGGCACTTGATGAGTATAATAACATTCAATATTATATTAAAGAAAGTCTTAAAGTCACATTAATTATAGCGAATAATTAACCTGATTATGAAAACGAGTAAAATTATTAATTTTACTTACCTGATTTTTATTTATGTATAATTATGTGCTTTGGAAGTCTTTAATAAATTATCATTTAACACTACTCCTATACCTATTGATGTAAGTAAATCAAACAAATATAAATTTTGAAATGATAATAATCACCCTGAAGAAGATAGTAGTACTATCGAAACGTCGGCGTAGTTGAAAATAAAAAAATAATTGACTGCAGTTCCGAATATTTTTTTCAACCTTCATTGTTTGTAATGGATACGTATTTTTATTCTTGCAACATTTATTGTATATTATATTACCATTATTAATGGTAACGTATGTCGGTTCTCACTACTTATGACGGAGTGACGCTAACGTCACAATTTTCGCGCCAAAACTCTAATAATTATTTTAGGCGTTATTAAGCATAATTTCAAGAAAATAAAAAGTACGGAATTTCTATTTTTAAATTCTTCATAACATATTAAAATTTTTAAAAAGTTGTACGGGCCCAAATACACGAAGTAATTGGAAAATATTCGGAACGATTTCCGAGTCCAGATTACGAATATTGAGAAAAATTTGTCGAAAATACAATTTTGTAATGTACTCAAGTACTGCCCAGCTCTGGTATGTATTATTATTTCTGAAAGAAGCAAATTGATTATAGTAGTAAAATATTCAAATGATATTTCTTTAGGGAATATTCAATATGTTCCAAACAATTTTCGAAATCTGGGGCTAACAAATTATGTATAAACACAATTATTAGTGCGTCCATGTTGTTGTTCTGGTTTTCGTTATTTTTTCACCGTTATTTCGATTTGTCACGCGCCCTTGGACGACGATACTATACACGTAAATCAATCTGCGGATTTCCTTTCCCTGGTCGGTTTAATCTCGGTTTAGTCCATTTACTCCAATTGCCATTTTTGTGGTATGCGGTTTGTGAAAATGAAATTGAAGTTTGTGTACAGGAACTTGTTGAACAGAACAACAATGATTCAGTAGATAGTAAAAAATAAATTTATAATTCGACTTATATTTGATGTAAGTCTCCAGTTCAGTGTGTATTTTTAATTAAATGTAAAAAAATATTAATCGAACTGCACTGTGTTTTTAATAAAATTTATTTATAAAAATCTGATGTGGCCAGCACATAACCTCTCGCCAGATATTTTACCTGGTTGTACGCATAAAACGAAAAATATTTTTAAATACATACATGTCTCACTACAAAATAATTATTTTAATATAAATTATGTACAATACATACATTTTCTTTATATTCAATTTCCTGAATTTTTTTTCTAATTTCCTTTTCTTTTTCTTTTATTCGTCATTTTTTCGCAAATATCGTTTATGTTCTCTTTTAGGTATATTCTTTTGTGTTGTTGACTTTTTATTTATTTTCATAATCTTCATAATTATGTACAAATATTTTTCACAGTGACATACAAATATTTTTGACAGTGACATTTATGTGTGAATTACAAACATTTGAATTTCTTGCCGTGAAGTAGTTAGATCTAAGAATTTTTACATCAAATTATTTTATATGCATTTCTTTATATCTAAATCTATAGAAGATATAATAATGAATTTATATTTATCGAATAAAGAATTTAAAGTTCTTTAATATAAGTATTTACATAAATTTTCGATAAATAATTAAATGATTTTTTTCTTGTAACTGCTACTTCCGGTTGTCCAATTGTTACCAAAACAGACTCGTCTCTTCCCATTATTGTTAGATTGAGGAATCCGTAGTTAAAAATGTCTTAATTCTTATAGTCTTTGAGAAATCGTGGATCCAACTTCCACACACACATCCACACACACACACACACACGCACACGCACACGCACACGCACGCGCAGGCGCACACGCACACACACACGTGTTATAATCGGATTCTAGGGACTTTAAAACGTGCTTATTCACTAAAATCTGAATATGCGATTTTTAGCATGAATCCAATACCTCTCTTAGCGAGAGGTAAAAATCTGTGATTATCCATTTCGGCTTATGGGTGGACATGATCACGACGTCAGCGTCAAGTAATTAACAGAATGCCATATTTAAATATTTAAATTATTTTATTGTGAAGCAGATAGATATTTTTTTTTGCAAAAGCCAAGTTCAAACCCATTTATTTATAATGAATGAGCTCTTGAATATATCAACATAATTAATCAACTTTTTATATTAATTCTGAAAGATAAATTTTTTCTTTAAACTCCTATATTTGATGGACACCTCAATTCATTTTTCTTCCTTTCAATTAGGACAATTATAAAAGCGTACCTATTGTGTATTATCACAAAAATATCATTTGTCATATTTTTCTCCGATTTTAATTCGAGCATTTATGTGTTTCTCAATTTCAGTCGGAACTGATATAAAATTCTGGATAATGCGAAACTAAAGCAGATTAAAATATTTACTGGCATTGATCAGATTAAACTAAACGGAAAGTAGTATTTAATTTGTTAGGTTCAGGTTACAGCTATTGCAACGAGGTGCATTTCAATAATTGTGCCACATATTCCACTGAAATAGATACCAGGACAATCACTGAAATATCACTTCATTATGTTAAATGTATTAGGCAATGCTACAATAGTTTATTTATAAACACGTGTGAAGTTATAGTTTAACCTTTAATTGGTGACAAGTGGCGGCACGTGGGTTAAAAATTTGGTACTTACCAAAATATTTACTTCTATAGTTGTCCTTGATTTGGAACAATGAGTAATATAAGTTTACTAATATGAAAAATTTATTTAAATAGTTTTAAATGTTAAGTTTATTTTTCTTTTCTTAGATTCTGCAAAATTATGTATCCCAGATCATTGAAATTTGAGATATTTTTAATAAATGTCTTTTCTGTGCTCAGCATAGCCAACTAGACTGGATGCCTTGGTCATTGACCGTGCGTAAGCGAATAGGGTGGTGGTTGTATTCGTCTAACGCAAGATTGAGTTGCTGTTATTTTCAGCAATATCGGTAATAAGCTGCAATATGTGTGGTTAATGTGTGGCATATTTGCATTTTTACGACTACATTTTACACGGTTGGCAGTCTCATATCCAGGTACAGTAAAAAAATAGTCCAGAAAAATACGGAACACATGATTTATGGCCGGTTACACCCAAGTAATGAAACATCAAATGTATTATTATGCATTGCTGTCAAAAATTCGATGTGACATTTCATTTCGATGCAATATTGTCAACTTAAAGAACACTTAAAATAGGGGACTACAGCGCAATTGAATTAAGAGAAATTAGGAAAAAATATTGAAAGTATATGCTTAATAATGAATAATAATAAAGAAATAAAACGATATAATTGAAATACTTTGGAAATAAGAGGGTTTTTGTTATAGCAGCTGTCACTCATATGAATTCCATATACCGTGTGTCTGTTTTAAAGGTGTACATAGGAGATTAAATCAGTTTTTTGCAATTTCCTGCTCGCCTAATTATTTTAAGCAAAAATGCATAAAATTCTGCATCTAAATCATTAAATAGAATTACCTTTCCATGCATTGTAACGACAGAAATTAAATATAAAAATATCGAAAATTACGTTGAAAATATCGACAGCCATGGAATTGAACAAAAAATAAATAAATAAATGCTTGACGCACGCTTGACGTTTTATCTGTCACAACGTAAGTTAACTTATTTGACGTTTCTGACAATTTGATTTTGTCTCTAGTTTTATTGTCTCATATGATTAAAAAATGAACATTTATGCGAATGAAGAGCTAAATTCGTGACAAAATTTGAAAAGACTGCTAATGTGTGTCTTCTACGTGAGCCGCGTAATCAGAATATAGGACGAGCAGAACATGCGTTACTCTAAAAAAAAGTGTTAGAAATGATAAGTGTAGACCGTGGTGTAGACCCCTTCTGTAGTACTAAGGTAGATGTATTGGAAATGAGTTGAGAGTACATAACAGCATCATATATAATTTTGTTACGCAATGTTGAATTTTTGATATATTCATATTATACAAAACTGTATTTTCTTAACTTTATTAATTTTATATTTCTATTATTGGCATAATTAAAGATATTTGTTCATATCAAATTGTCAGAAACGTGAAATAAGTTAACCTATGTCGTGACAGATAAAACGTCAAGCAGTGGTCAAGCATTTATTTATTTTTTGTTCAATTCCATGGCTGTCGATATTTTTAACGTAATTACCGACATTTTCATATTTAATTTCTGTCGTTATAAAGCATGTAAAGGTAATTCTGTTTATTGTTTTAGATGTAGAATTTTATACCCTAAAACTTTTATTTGACGCATTTTTGCTTAAAATCATTAGGCGAGCAGGAAATTGCAAAAAACTGATTTCCCATGTTAATCTCCTATGTACACCTTTAAAATAGACACACGGTATATTTTTTTGATTAGCGACTCGAAGACGGCCTATAAATTTATAACGAATACCCAGTTGGAACCAATGGAAGTAGAGAAATTCAAATAGGGGAGGCGTGGCTATCAGTCCAGTACTGAATTCTTAAACAGTTTTTATTTGAATATAAATGTTTTGCATTAAACTTAATAATATAAGTACATTTTTAATTATAAATCATGTAGACTTGTACAATATAATAATATTCATTTATTTTTTATAAATATATTTAGAAATAGCATATATTCCAAGAACATTTAGGTCTATGAATAAAACAGTTTGATATAAAAACTTATATTCGTGACGTCACACCTATATTTTCAAATTTCGGGGGACTATAACTCGCTTATTAACAGGAATTTTTTCACCGAATTTTCACCGACAGTTTTAGTTTTACTTATACGTTCAGATGAAATTATATAAAAAATGGTGGAATCCCCTATTCAAGTTACGTAGGTGCAACCGGTCATTACTCACATCTTTAAAATATTCTATGGACAATTGTTGTAAAGATTATTTATTTTATATAGATCGATTTCATATAAAATTAGACAAATGAAACAGATTTCTGTTACTTGGGCAATCCATCATGGACTCATAAATTAACCAATCAATCGAAAATTCCTCTGTAAATGTAAATCAACAAGTACGGAGACAAAAGCTCCAATTAATTTCATAACTTAAATTAATAACCTTTTTGTATGAAGTAATACGATCGATATTACGATATTTTTATACTATAAATATTTCTACTGTTAATATTATTTTTATGAAGAACAAAAATCGTCATCTGTGACATAAATTGTGAAAAGACAAAAATCCAACTGCACAGTTCTTAAAATTTGCAGTGTAAAACATGTTTGTGTAAACGTCAGGATCTGCACGTTATCCTTACCCTGCTCATTGTAGATTTTTTGCAGGGTATTGTTTTTGTTAAAGTCTCTTGTTTTGAGAGATGAGGGACAGACAAGTTTCTCATCAGAATAATACTGCTAGAGAATAACGCTAACGGCAACACGCGGAGCTCAGATTTAATATTACGTTTTCTGCAATATTCTCTCTCAAGTAATCAGAAATCAGGGTTATGTTAATATACAGGGTGATTCATCGGTCTGTCCTCTCTTTATAACTCTTTTATTTTAAGTCAGATAGAAAAACTCTTCAAATATAATTAATATGATATAGTATTATCTATCTACGTACCATATCCACTTGTATACAGGGTGCTCCATTTAAGCGCAACAATGTGTAACTTTAAATTTCTTAATGGAACACCCTATATTTATTTATTTATTTTGATAGACAATTAGATTTCCTTTAAAAAAGTATTAAGTAATAAGGGGTCTAAAATTATAAATTAAGAAGTTATTTACCTTTATTCGTTGAATGATATGTTTCTATCATGTTATTATTAACAAAGTAAGCTGTGGATAATTTGATCAATTGTTTCGAATTTGAACAAACAAGTTGTCCAAATACTCTTAGTTTATCATTGTTGATGTTGATGTGAAAATGAATAATACAAATTTTAATAAAGATGAGATGGTTAGTATAATATTTATAATAGAAAAATCTATTGAAGTTGAAGGACAAGTTTTCGAGCATTTATTATAATTTTGCATTATTTAGTCTGTCACTAAATTTTAATAGCTTCTTCAGAATTAGTGTAATGTTAAAAATAAGTATTAATAAAAAAGGATGAAAATTTTGTATTATATGGTTTTTTCCACTCTGAACTACTATTTTTTATGAACGTAAATAACTTCTTAATTTATAATTTTAGACCCCTTATTACTTAATACTTTTTTAAAGGGAATCTAATTTACTATCAAAATAAATAAATAAATATAGGGTGTTTCATTAAGAAATACAAAGTTACATATTGTTGCGCTTAAACGGAGCACCCTGTATACAAATGCATATGGTACGTAGATAGACAATAATATATCATATAAATTATATTTGAAGAGTTTTTCTATCTGACTTAAAATAAAAGAGTTATAAAGAGAGGACAGACCGATGAATCACCCTGTATAGTTGGAAAAGCAATAATTTTTTTCCTAGCATCAAATACAGGTTTTTACCTCTCGCTAAGAGAGGTATTGGATTCATGCTAAAAATCGCATATCCAGATTTTAGTGAATAAGCACGTTTTAAGGTCCCTAGAATCCGATTATAACATTTTTACGATGATGTCCGTGTGCGCGCGCGTGTGTGTGTGTGTGTGTGTGTGTGTGTGTGTGTGTGTGCGCGTGTGTGTGTGTGCGTGCGTGCGTGTGCGTGTGCGTGTGCGTGTGCGTGTGCGTGTGCGTGTGCGTGTGCGTGTGCGTGTGCGTGTGCGTGTGCGTGTGCGTGTGCGTGTGCGTGTGCGTGTGCGTGTGCGTGTGCGTGTGCGTGTGCGTGTGCGTGTGCGTGTGCGTGTGCGTGTGCGTGTGCGTGTGCGTGTGCGTGTGCGTGTGCGTGTGCGTGTGCGTGTGCGTGTGCGTGTGCGTGTGCGTGTGCGTGTGCGTGTGCGCGTGCGCGTGTGCGTGTGCGTGTGCGTGTGCGTGTGCGTGTGCGTGTGCGTGTGCGTGTGCGTGTGCGTGTGCGTGTGCGTGTGCGTGTGCGTGTGCGTGTGCGTGTGCGTGTGCGTGTGCGTGTGCGTGTGCGTGTGCGTGTGCGTGTGCGTGTGCGTGTGCGTGTGTGTGTGTGCGTGTGTGTGTATGTGTGTGTGTCTGTGCGTATGTGCGTGTGTGTGTATGTGTGTATGTGTGTATGTGTGTGTATGTGTGTCTATGTGTGTGTGGATGTTGGATCCATGATATCTCAAATACTATAAGCCTTAAGACATTTTTAACTACGGATTCTTCAATCTAACAATAATGGGAAGAGTTGAATAAGTTTTGGTAACAATTGGACAACCGGAAGTAGTAGTTACAAGAAAAAAATCATCTAAATATTATTTATCGAAAATTTATGTAAATACTTATATTAAAGAACGTATTCTATAGATTTAGAGATAAAGAAATTCATATAAAATAATTTGATGTAAAAATTCTCAGATCAAACTACTTCAAGGCAAGAAATTCAAATGTTTGTAATTCACACATAAATGTCACTGTCAAAAATATTTGTATGCCACTGTCAAAAATAATCATTATGAATATTATGAAAATAAATAAAAAGTCAACAACGCAAAAGAATATACCTAAAAAAGAATACAAAAGGAATTTGCAAAAAAATGTCGAATAAAAGAAAAAGAAAAGGAAAGTAGAAAAAAAATTCAGGATATTGACTATATAGAAAATGTATGTATTGTACATAATTTATATTCAAATAATTATTTTGTAGTGAGACATGAATATATGTATTTGTATTTAAAAATATTTTTCGTTTTATGCGTACAACCCGGTAAAACATCTGGCGAGGGGTTATGTTCTGGCCACATCAGATTTTTGTTGAATAATATGATGAGTCAAGGAAAATAAATCCTAATATCTCGTACAAAAATAGCCATAATTCACTTGGTTTACGAATATTAAATATTCATTCTTCCGTACATCATTGCACGAACCCATAAAACACATGCGTACATGCAATCAAATATACATACCATATCTACCTGCATATTATATTTGAGCTATGAGCAACTGAAACATAAGCTGAATGTTCTGTATTCTGTAACTGAAACGTTTTGCTTAAAACCTGAAATCAAACAATTTATGTGATTGCGATGAAGACCAAAATTAAATAAATTTGTTGGGTGCATTCAATAAAAAACATTTTGGTAATATTTATTCCAAAAGATTAATGAAAATGACCTATATCTTTCAGTAAATTTATCATATTATTTACACGTCATTAGTTACTAAAAGAGTAAACTTGGCATAAATTCAAATTTTGATCCATATGATATTGTCAATAATTGCAGGCATCTTTCAAATTTAAATAAAAGGTGTAAAACATGAACACGTATTCGTTTTTCCACTCGTAATACTTTTATTATAGCCATATTTTAATCAAATTAATATTGTAACACGAGGGGGGTGCGGGAGAAGATGACTGCTAATACTTCATGTTAAGGAGGAAGAACACACATACATTAACACAGAGGTTCCCAACGCGGCGCCCGCGGGCGCCATGGCGTCCTTGGCCAAATTTTAATGTACCCGCAGGCATCAGCCAAATCATATTTACGTTGTACGTACCTATCAAAATGTAAAAATATATTTTTTCCCTCAAATAAATAATATTAATTAAAATCATATTGAAGATGCAACTTTTAAACAGACAGCACCATCTAACATCGACGCGGTACATTCTGCGCATAATTACTAGTCTTCCCTGTGAAGCGCAGCCAAATGTATCGCTGATCATTGCAGAAAGTTGAAGAATTGGAACTTGAAATTATTAACCTTCAAAATGACATCACTTTGAAATCTCACAAGGATGATACAAACTTTTGGAAAATGATCGATATAAATTACCCCTTTTTACGAAATTACTCCCTAAAAATTTGCTCCTATAGTACCTCAACGTATCAGTGCGAACCTCTGTTTTATATAATGAAATTTTTGAAATCAAAATACAGATCAAGGATAACCAATGAACATTTGGATAACTGCCTTAGGAATGCAACTACACAATATGATCCAAACTACTCTGAATTGGCTGATGATATGCATTGCCAAATTAGTCATTTAAAATACTATTTTAAAAAATAAAATGTTTATAAAAAATATGTTAAGTTACTATTGTTTTTTTTTGTAAGTTTGTATGTTGTGTTTGTAAAATTTTCCGAAATAAATAAATAAATATATATATATATATATATATATATATATATATATATATATATATATATATATATATATATATATATATATATATATATATATATATATACCGTGTGTCTATTTTAAAGGTGTACATAGGAGATTAACATGGGAAATCAGTTTTTTGCAATTTCCTGCTCGCCTAATTATTTTAAGTAAAAATGCGTCAAATAAAAGTTTTAGGGTATAAAATTCTTTATCTAAAACAATAAACAGAATTACCTTTATATGCTTTATAACGACAGAAATTAAATATGAAAATTACGTTAAAAATATCGACAGCCATGGAATTGAATAAAAAATAAATAAATGCTTGACTTTTTATCTGTCACAACGTAAGTTGTTGACGTTTCTGACAATTTGATTTGAACAAATATCGTTAATAATGGCAATAATAGAAATATAAAAATAATAAATAAATTTAAGAAAATGCAGTTTTGTTTAAATAATATGAATATATCAAAACAAACAAAATTATGTATGATGCTGTTATGTACTCTCAACACCTTAATACTACAGAAGGGGTCTACACTTATCATCCTTGACTTATCATTACTAACACTCTTTCTTAGAGTAATATAAGCTCTGCTCGTCCTATATTCTGATTACGCGGCTCACGTATATTTTTTGCAGACACATTAGCAGTCCTTTCAAATTTTTTTACGAACTTAGCTCTTCATTCGTATAAATGTTCATTTTTTAATCATTTCTGACAATAAAACTAGAGACAAAATCAAATTCTCAGAAACGTCAAATAAGTTAACTTACGTTGTGACTGGTTGTGACAGATAAAACGTCAAGCATTTATTTATTTTTTGTTCAATTCCATTGCTGTCGATATTTTCAACGTAATTTTCGATAATTTCATATTTAATTTCTGTCGTTACAATGCATGGAAAGGTAATTCTGTTTATTTATTTGGATGCAGAATTTTATGCTCTAAAACTTTTATTTGACGCATTTTTGCTTAAAATAATTAGGCGAGCAGTAAATTGCAAAAAACTGATTTCCCATGTTAATCTCCTATGTACACCTTTAAGACAGACGCACGATATATATATATATATATATATATATATATATATATATATATATATATATATATATATATATATATATATATATATATATATATATGCATCAAAAACTATGTTTAAATTGATAAAATAAATAGGCGCCCGCACACATATTTCATTTTATAAATTAGCCCGTGCCAATGAAAAGGTTGGGAACCCCTGCACTAACACTTACTGGTGGACGCCTCTGATGGTTGGCGTCCAACACTTCGTGCCGAAGGCTTCTTGATAAGGAAGAACACACATACACTTTACACTGATGAACACTACGGACGTGAAAAAATACTTGTGATTTAATAACTAAACTTTATTTACATGATTATTAATTAACACTAAGCCTAACATACACAACTAAGCAAGTACTAATAAGTTACATTCCGTAACCCAGCGGGCGGGCGTCGCCCCAAAACTAAAAGACACTACATGTCTTGTCAAAACAAAACAGGTCTTCACGACTCGACGAATTATTCTCGACTCTCTTAAAACAAAACGCTATCTCCAGGACAGGATTATCTTAGGGGTACGGGGTGCATAGGCTAGGGCATCATCCAAAGTTACGCTCGTATACATAATAATTTCCAGACTTAATTATCAACAAATAAATGTAGTGACTATCATAATACGAAAAGAATTTCTAAACTGAATTTTCACTTAAATAAATAAACAGGGTTAAAATATGATTATTGAAACTATAATTATTTAGAAGAGTTTATAAAAAGTTATTTATCTGTTATTGCGCTTACCCTCGTCTTGTCATAATATGAAACTTTACATCAATTTTTCTCAAATATAATAAGTGGTAAATTTTTGCCGAAAAAATTTCAGATTGTTACGAGAGCTGGTTGCCCAGCAATTTATTGAGTGGCATTGACAAAAAAAGTCACGAGTTGTCAAACGAGTGATTTTTGATCAATGTCACGAGATAAATGGGCAACAGGCTCGAGTAAAGCAATTCTGAAATTTTTTTCAGGTTAAAATTTATCCACGAATTTATATTTTTTATAATTTTTATTGTGTTTGGAGGAGTTATATTTAACTTTGCTTTTTCAACGTTTTAAATAGATGCCTGTCCGAATCGACTCGTTGTTAATAAAAACTGATAACAATGAAAATATACACACTTTGACAGGTATATAATCAATATGTTTTTAAAACGTCAAAAATTTCGCTTATCAAAACTCACTTACTTGTAAAAATACGACATCTTATTGGCTTAAAGGGTGCGAATTTTTTTTTGTGAAGGTGTTTTGTCGGAATGAAACTTGGTAACTATGTAGAATCCTGAATTTGGATTGGCTTATAAATTTATGAGCGAAATAGTAAAAAAAAATCTCTATGTAAGGGAATAAAAATATTATATCACTGAATTCAGAATTAAATTCTCTAACGAATGAGCAAATAAAAAAGATTTGATCTCATTTAAAATTAAAAATTTAGGTCCCGTATTTTGACAACCGCTGGTACAAAAAATAATTTTTCTTTTCTTTGAATTTGTCTTGTGAAATAGAAATTGTTTGCCCATTTAATCGTCTTTGAAGCTCTTTTAGTTCTCGAGATATGTAGGTATTTGGAAGGTATTTTTCTGAATTTTGACGTAAAAATATACCTGTATGTTTCTAGTGATACTTTTGTAATCCTTATGTATTTACTGTAATTATAAATTGTAAATAATGTAAAATATATCATTAATTTCAATTTTTGTAATTATAATAATATAATAGCTTATTTTTCATCATTGGTATGAAATTTTTATTATTTGAAAATCACCTTCATAAATATTTTATGAGAGATGCAATGTAGTATTCATCAATAACCGGAAGTGTATTCATATTAAAAATGTTTACAAATAGTAGTACCAGTTGCTACCACCACATTCAAACTTTGATGTTAAATGCAACGACATCTTTGAGAGAGTAGGGGTATTTGCAAGTGCTCGCTTTATCGTTGCCGCTTTACTACCGGTAACGGAAATATACCCGGACGCGAATTTATATTGGCTACTACTCTATAGACAACAATATTTTAGGATAGGCGTATTATCCTATAAGCCCAAGAAGCCCGGGCGTGTGGCGCCAAATATTTAGAGGCGGGACGGAGGACCATATAATAAATACCTCACTAAATTAAAAAAAAAAACAATTGTTAACATAATCTTTAATCTTGATATAACTGATAAAAATAAAGATTGTTTTTTTGTGATTTTCTTTTACTAACCATCAATATCCTCTATTGTATGCATGGGTCCCGAACCGTTTTGAGAAGCAGCCCACATACGAAATTTTGAAATATATGGCGGGCCGGATATTAATACTTGTTGGAAATCCTATTGGATAAATAATGTAAATAATCTTAAATTATACTTCTTTTGTTTGCATAATATGCGTTCTACCGTGAGTAATTTTATGGCGACATTTTTTATTTTCGGTTATTCTTTCATGAGCTTGAAGGTCAATAAGTGCTAATTTTAATTTTTCGTTAACATCGTTACACAACTTTAAAAGGAATTTGAAAAATCAGAAATATTTGTGAATTATTCTTAAAATCAATAATATACGCACAATCTTCCTACAGTAATATAATATTTTGAACATAGTCTTCAATAAAGAAATTGTATTAATATTAATAATTATTACAGCATGTAAAGTGAGAAAAGTTCTTTTGAACAAGTTGATTTTTACCTCCCGCTACCCTTGATAAGGGAGGTATAGGGATCGTGCTAAAAATCGCAAATCGAGATTTTGGTAAATGACCACGTTTTAAGGTCCCTAGAATCCAATTTTAACATTTTCACAATGATGTCTGTGTGTATGTGTGGATCCTCCACTCTAACTCAAATACTATCATTCAGAAAAATTTTAAACCTTGTAATTCGAACTTTTTCTGTAATGGAAAGAGCCCATTAGATTTTGGTGTAAATCGGATTACAGGTAATTGCACTTTACAATAAGCTCAAACTAGTTTTTCTTCGAAAAATACCTTTAAATGTTATTTTTTGACGTTAATGTTATTATTGAAAAATTAAGTGCACGATTGTCTAGTGTAATTTTTGTTTTGCGAAGACTGAGCTCTCTTATAGAGAAGTCTACTCTTAAAATGGTTTATTTTGCACTTTTCCATTCAGTCATTTCTTATGGTATAATATGGTGGGGTAATTTTTCTGTTTCCTCTCAGATTTTTAAACTTCAGAAAACAGCTATAAAAATTATATCCGGGTTAGGCTACAGAGATCATTGTAAGACGGAATTCTGTAACTTAGAAATAATGACTCTTCCCAGTTTTTTTATATACTATACAATATTAGAGGTTCATCAACAGAAACATGTACTTCCCAAAAGTGGGGACTTTCATAATTACTCAACACGTTCTTCTACACTTTTACGTAAACCGCGAATAAAGCTTCAAAAGAGTGCTAGAAATAAACTAAATCTTAATTTTTGCAATATACTACCACAAGATGTAAAAATGTTTGAAAATAAAAATTTTAAAAACACAATTAAAAAATTCTTAATAAAAAATGTATTCTATTCCACTGAAGAATTTTTGAATTTCAATTTCAACAAAATTTGACGTGAAACATATTAAATATACTATTTAATTATTCTTTGTATGTTAGTAATAGATTATAAAATGTTGTACTATAAACACAATGTGTAGGTAATATAGCCAATAAATATATAAATAAATATAAAAATTAAAGATTATTAAATTTTCTACAGATTTGCATTAATATTTCTTCTATATATTTTATGGATAAATTTATAAAGTTATCTATAATTTAAATCCCGGAGTCTACGCTTTGAACAAACAAAACTCCATGGTTGCGAAGTTATTCAAATGTATGTAACTGACAGATAAATGTCACTGTCAAAGAACTAATTATTTCAAATTAATAATAGTAATTCCATTTTACAATAATAGTAACGTTTTAAAAAGAAAAAAGTAAGTAGAACAATAGGAAAGGAAATCAATACATCGTATGTAAATATGTAGGTATGTATTTAGATTAATAAAAATTAACGGTCCGCAAAAAAGTTTAAGCTAATTTTCATTTTTGGATTAGTGAATTCTATTTCATCGCGGTATTTAAAATTTAATCTTCATTTTATTATCATAAAAGGTAGTTACTTGGATTAGATTAGACTATATTTTTAAGAAATAAACTGCCAAAATTAGAGTAAAATTCGATAATCCAAAAATAAGGATTAGCTTAATCTTTTTTGTGACTCGGGCGGTACATTGCGGATGGTATTGTGTTGGCTACCCCAATTTTTTTAAATATAATTGTAGATTTGAATAAATTACACAAAATAGCACTAATAAGCATAAAGATTAGTTCAAAAATTATCGTGGGTCGTAAATTGGAAGCGGGAGATGTCCTGATATAATGGAATAATTTTTACTTTTCCTATGTTTACGTTTTGGTTATACTACGTAACTCAACTATGTTTTAAAATTATGATGCAATAAAGTTTATGTCTACTAACATAAGAACAAAAAACTCATAATCAAAAAGGGCGAAAATGGAAAAATGTAATTGTTTTAAAACTGCATGAAAACAGCTTTGCGTAATTTTCACTAAAAATTGAAACCATTTTAAAAACTGCATGTAAACGTAGTAATTTTAGGTCATTAGGAACCTATAATTTAAGTTAAAAAGTTCTATTGTTAAATCATTAAATTGCAAATAAACTTTGACTTTATATCTGAAACACCTGTTGCATAGCATCAAAAAAATTTAATTTAAAGTCCCTATTATTGTTATTGTTTCTTTTTCTAGTTCCTTGATTGCACTGTAGTACACATTCAAACAACACTTACTGTTCTTTCACCTCCATTGATCGGTGAAGGTAGGTCAAATTAATATTTACCGCTTAGACTCTGTTAAATTCTCCCCACTTATATCGATTGTCCGATTTTTTTTTTATCTTTTTTTGTTCCGTATTAATTACCCTGAGTATAGCGGACGTCTGTCGTAGACTAGACCTACGTCTATTTTTAGTCGTTTTTATGGTTAGTTTAATAATGAATTGTTCGGGAATATTTCTCCCAACTTTCTCGCCGCCTGCTTTGATGGATCCCTCTCTTTATTACCTTAATTAATATGATCAAGTTCACTTAGGATCGTCGTTAAGAATTTGTCGATTAGTTTTTGTTTGCAGGAGTTTTAGACAAGTGAACAACTAGCGATTGTTTTGCTAATGTACGAGGTAATTATAGATGTCTAAAGAGGTTAATTAGTAATCTGTTGGTTTAATTAATGCACTTTTGAAATCTGATAACTTGATTTGAGTTTAATTACAATTCTGTAATTGCTAATTGTTAAAAAAAATATATTGAATTATTTGAGATATATCAGATATTGAAGTTACAGATTGTAATATTAGAGTCACGCTAGAATGAATAAGAATAAGCATATTTTTAGAATTTTTCTTTACAGGCTGTTAATACTAAGCCGTTACACCCAAAAACAGTAGTTAGAACTCATTAAAACAAACAACTTTTTTTAGTTCCAGTTTTTGATTTGGTGCCCTGTTCGTAGTTATTGGAGTTCTTTTGTTTTTCGAAACACCCTTATTTGAAAAACTATTGAAAATAAAAATTCTTTCAAAATTACCTTTCGGCCCTGTAAAACATAAGCATTTACAATTATTTTTAAGTTTTTCAAATGACAAAATGGCGATCGATCAAAAAGTTCAAAACAAGATTTTTTGAAAACCACTCCGTCGATTTTCGAAAGTAAAACATTTTAAAAATCCTTAAACTATCTACTGCAACATTTGTCTTAAACATTTTTTTCAATGTATCAAAAATAGTATATTATTCAATGAGCATGTAATGTATGGTATTACTCATGAGAATGAGTAATAACCATTACATGCGAATAGAATACTATACTTTATCCACAATTGTCAAATAATAACATATCAGTGACATATTGGTTTTGAAAAATAAGTAGAATTTTCTCTGACAAATGCAAAAATGTTTTTGTTTACATAGACAAATCTAGTCATCGGTGTAGTTGTAACAAAATTATGAAGTGATTTGACATTTAATATAAAATCTTAAAACCGACTATTCAGCTACAATTCAAGCTTAAGAAGAAAATAAAAGTATGAAAAATGACAAAACTAGTGTAATTTTGGCTTTTTATGTGGAAAGAATTACTTATTAAAAGTAATTTTGTGTGTACTCTTTGAAAGGTAGGATTTGAATTTGGCATAACGATTGAATAATATTATTCCATTGAACTGTCAATATTATTCAATTAGTAACAGTAACGAAGGTCATTAATTGATAAAAATCGGTAGAATTATGGGTATATTATTTGACAGTTGTGGATAAAAGTCTTTATTCATTTACTTCAACTACAACGCAAGCCCGGTAGCATGTTTCTGCAATATTTATGTACAAATTACGCAAAATACGCACACAAATGATTAACTTTAATATATTTAAATAAAGACTTTCTTTGACAGACGGAAAACATGTTTAGGACAAATGTCGTAGTAGATGGATTAAGGATTTTTAAAATGTTGTTATTTTTGAAAATCGATGGAGTGGTTATCAAAATATCTTGTTTTAAATTTTTTGATCGATCGTCATTCTGTAATTTGAAAAATAAAAAATAACCGTAAATGCAAATGTTTTGTAGGGCCTAAAGGTTATTTTGAAATATTTTTTTTCAACAGCTTTTGAAATAAGGGATATATGACTCCAATAACTACAAACGGGGGCACCAAATCAAGAATTGGAACTAAGAAAAGTTGTTTGTTTTAATGAGTTACCATTTTCGGGTATGAATACTTAGTATTAACACCCTGTATATGCAATACAATTCACTATTCTTCCCTTAAAATATGGAAGATGCTTTTGAGAGAGCAGATTGAAATAACCTGACAAGAATTGATATCGAGGTAGTTAACTGTCACTTTCAGAAAACTACAGATGTACCTTGTCAAAGACAGAATCTGTTATTACACATAAAGATTTTTAGTAAATATATTTTATCAACATGTCCACAAAATCATTTGAAATTAGTCATATTTTCATAATATGACAAAATATATGCAACTTGTTTTAATACAGGACTCCATTTACATTATATTATGGTAGCCGTAATATAGATTTTTACCTCGCGTTATCCTTGATGAGGAGATATAGGAATCGTGCTAAAAATCGCACAACGAAATTTTGGTAAATGACCACGTTTTAAGATCCCTATTCTAAAATCCGATTTGAACATTTTCTCGATGATGTCTGTGTGTGTGTATGTATGTACGTGTGTGTGTGTATACTATCATTCAGAAAATTTTGAAACCATTTATTTCTACTTTATTTTAATATAGAAAGAAGCCATTTTTGGTGTAAATCGGATAACCGGAAATGGCACAAGCTCAAAATAATTTTTCTTCGAAAAATACTTTTAAATGTTATAAAATAATTTTTTTAATGATTTTTGTTTCTTCGTTCAAACTCGTATATATGCATAATTAATAGTATATTCCGTAACTTAACCACGACCGTGATTATGGGTCAAGTGGTCAGGTTATGGCCACTGAAAAGTGGTTGTGATTCGGAACATTTTGGTTAATTTGTGTCGGTAAAGCAGGGAACCACCGCGTCATTAGAAATAAGTGACAACATAACTTTTGTATATCCTTATACTAACGTAAATATTATACATATCAGTATATAGTGTATAGTAATTATATGTTAATACAATATTATTTATTATATTATAAGAAATAAGAATATGACCACAACAACCACAAAAAAATTGTGGTCGTCGTGGTCACGAAAAAGTAACCAAAACTTTCAGGAACCACATTTCGAAATTGAACCGCAATCCTGAAATTATGTTTTGGTTACATTACGGTACGTATAACCAGAACCTTGGTCACCGCGGTTAAGTTACGGAATATACTATAAATAATACCAAATACAGTAATATCTATATTATAATGTCATAGTAACGTGATGATGATAGGCAGATGTTCGCCCGGTACGTCCATGTATAATGTAACTGACTTTGTCTAAAAAAATGAAGAATAAAACGATTGGGAACCTAAAGGCCTAAATATTTATTTAATGCTTATTTAATGCAAATGAAGGATTATTAAATCTTCTACAGGTTTGCATTAATACTTCTACGAGTATATATTTTGTGGATAAATTTATAAAATAATCTATAATTTAAATCTCGGATCTTGCGCATTAAACACAACTCGTTGGTTACACCGTTCAGGATTGCAAATGTATGACTATTATCAAATAACTGTCACTGTCAAAATACTAAATTCAAATTAATAGTGGTAACCTTTTAAAAAGAAAATAATAAATAGAACAATAGTTATATGAAAAGGAATTTAATAGATTTTCCAGCATGAGTAAATATGTAAGTATGTATTTAAATGAATAAAGATTAAATGGCGGGGGTGTTGTGTTGGCCATATCAGATTTTTTTATATAATAAAAAAATTACTGTATAAAGTATGTAGGTATTAATGTTTTCATGACCTGTGCTCCTGTTAAAATTGAGTTTTGTTTTGTGTTACCTCAAAATATATTTATTAATTAAATTCTCTCTGTCATTATAATTGCAAATTACTGGTCTATGTTATAATTAGAATTAAAAATTTTAATTATTAATTAAATGTAGATGTAATTAAACTGAATCATTATTAATAGATCATTGAATATCAGGAGCGAATTTCATTTGAGCTTTCACCTGAAATTAAATTTATTGCGCTTTAAACAGTGACAATATACGAATGAAGATTTTATGTATTAATCTACCTAGCCATGAAGATAACAATTGAATGTCAAATTGCTTCCTTTATCACCACTTCCCCAGTAAACACTAAAACTTTCATCCTTCGTTCTGTCAAAACAAAATCTTTAACCTCTTTGATGTTTCCTTTAGGCCTTCCGCACTTTGGGTCAACCCCTATCGATTCCCGCCCCCTTCGAAATTGCTTGTATCAAAATTGCATTGTAAAAGTGTCTTCAAGTCCTAATAAAGGCTCCGGGTTTAAATTTCATATAATTTTTTTCTATTTTATAATTTGATGGGAATCTTTGAAACATTGACATCCCTACCTTTGTAATCTGTCACAGTCGCACAGTCCAGATTAGTAAAGATGGAATGCTTCACGAGAGAACAACACTTTCTTGTTGTTATAATGCATTTTAAATTAAACTGGAACCGTAACGATAAATGTGCTTATTACCGCACAGTGGCGAATTTAAACTGATCGAGTCCCCTGGCGACAGAAGAAAATGCGGCCCCTTTGCCCCTTAAATTTCTTGTATCAACAAATGTATTAAAAATGTTTGTTTAATAAAAACAACTATTTCAAAAAAGATTAAATTTTAAAAGAAATAATACGGAGTGGAGTCTAGAAATTTCTTTTTTTGGATAATGAAAGAACATAATTGACTGCTATTGCTGCTATTATAATTAATTGCGTGCCATTTTTTTATTTAATATTTTTGAAGAGACGATAAAAACTTGCTATGCATATTTTTTCTTTTGGCAAAATTTTCATTAATTGGCCAGAAAAAAATTAATGATATTTTAATAATTAAATTACAGCCATGTATGACGTAGAATTACGCAGAACCAATAAATGGCCGTAAAGCAATAACATTGGTACGTCCAATAGCAACGGAATGTGCGGGTAATTTAAACAGATCATCTGTTTGACGTTTGATTAATAGTTTGGAGGTTAATATTTTCGTTTGTCATTTTAATCTTGCACGAGTGTAAGCTAAGTTAAAATCCTGCTTTACAAATCGAAATACGTAATAAAAGTAACAGAAACCACGCAAATTGTAAATAATAAAGAAGAGAGACAGTGACAGAAAAATGAATTAATGTCAAAATCAAAATAAAACTCGCACTCGCTCGCCATCTACAGGTTACATTCTTAAATATGCATCCCTTTCTCCAGTTCAAAATAATGACGTCAAAGAAAATCTTCTTTCTTAATTTATTAAAAAACATAATTTTTTAAAAATAAAATTTATATTTTTACATTCGTTTTCAACTTTAGTTTAGGTATTTAGTGATAGATATCAGATTTTCAGTATCACGCAAGTAGCCTATTGGAAGTTTTAAATAATGTAGTTTCACACAAAACAATTTGAAGGTGGTGGCCACCGTTGTCTATGCACTGATACAACCGATTTCTGAAGTTCCTCTGTTCACGTTTCAACATTCGTGCTATTTCCTGCCGTATAATATTCTTCAGTTGAAGCAGGGCTGTGCAAAGAATCCAAACATCATCTTGATATCATCAGTGTGATCACGTCCGTGCTGTTTGTGAGGGATTAGTGCTTGAAGTATTTTGTGTTGTATTTTATATTATTTTACGCAGAATATTTCAAGCACTTATCCCTCACTAAAAGCATGGAGGTGATCACACTAATGATGTCATTTAAGTTTGGATTCATAACAGAGCTGTATGGGTAAATATATCCCAAATACAATGCAAAATAAAATGTATAACCATATTCTCAAACATATTAGATTGCTGAAGATGAAGGCCATTGGGCCTTCGAAACGTCCACAAAAGAAGTAAATTCAGAAATGAAACTCTTCCCAAAAAGGCCGAAAGAAGTCTATCTCCTAAATTCTTTTATTATCAAAAAATTTTTTTGCCTACCAGCATTACAGTAACACCTATACTACCATTGCGCGGCAAGAGATGTCGCTATCTCAAGCAGTTTTTTTAGCGTCCATATAGGCAGTGGCGGCGCCAGGATGTAAATGTTGGGTGGGCACAATCAAAAAATGAGTGGGCGCCAAGGGGGGGGGGAAGTGGTAAGTCGTTCAAGGTCAAATGCCTTATAAATTTAAGTTACATTTTATCAAGGGATGTGAAGCTGAATAACAACATTAATATTTCAAAAACAAGCATTAATATTAACTGTGTGAAATACAATAAGTATTTAATTTTATTCTTTATCTTAAATTATAATATTTGGATTGAGGGGAATAGGTACCCCCATTACCCCGCGGCCCTTGTATTCGCGCCTGGTGGGCACCCATTTATTTTAATAATAAAGATACCTATATAGCATTTTTCCATATACACACATGAATCAAAACAGATACAGGTATCCATATTAAAATAATTACTGATATCGAGTGTTCACTTTTTTATGAATTACAGGAAATACTGTGGTGAAATTTTCATAGACCTGTAATTTCTGCCCTATTAATTTTAGAACAAAAGTATAAATATAAATAAAGTTCGGAATTAAAAATAAAATTTTATTCACAACTATTTTATATACCAAAATTATTATTTGTATAAATGGGTGGACACTTGGATGGGCACAAGTCTTTTTAGGGTAGGCACGTGCCCACTCTGGCCCCCCTTAGCGCCGCCACTGCATATAGGTACCTTAGGCGTCTATACAGTGAGATTAGTCTATGATGGTGTATGCAAATATACGAAATAGTATTCATTGAAATTTAGAAAATATTAATATTATTGTGTATATATGTTTTCGATGCCCCTGGCTTCTGCCAAGTGTGACACCCCTTAAATCCGCCACTGTTACCGCAACATAATTACGAGGTTTCTCAGACATCAACTGCATTGTGATATGTGGTTGCAGCAGGACCGCGATCTGTCACCTGGTAAAAGAAACTTTGTTGAAATAAATTTCAAATATACAAACTGTTAACTTATTGTTAATATTAGAATTTGGTCTGGTAGGGCCTTGAGTAAATTATGACTCGTTCACTAAATGTTTAAACGCGGTGGTAGCTTGGTAACCCCACATCTAATTATGTGACGGTTAATAATACCCTCAGCAGTTACGACTTTAAAAGTGAAAGATCTGGGGTTCGAATTCCGATGGCTGACAATTTGTCACGATTTATTTAAACTATAGTAAATGTTTGGATTCCGATTCTGATTCTTTTACATAAATTAATTTTGAAATCCTGAAAATAAATATTCCCTTTGTGATTGTATCACAAACGTACTGTGCGGGTTTTTAACTCAACAATCTTAAATAAATTCTCCCTTTTATTTTCTCTTTAGGTTTTATTAAATTAACCCATTAATCTTTCTCTTTCACCCGTTTCTTCCTTATTTATAAATATGAATTTCAAACTGTCGAGAAATAGCGCAGTATCTTCTCTCTCATGTTTAAGTGAAAGCACTGGTGTTTCTCAAGGCTCCCCGAGTTTCAGTTTCAGGTTTCAGCTGCCATCCATTACTGCATTAAATTCTACCTGTCTTCAAACTCCTCTCTCATGAATTCGCTTCTCCTTGATTCGATCAGACAAACCACTTTTTACGACGGAAAGGAATAATGTTTAGTTATTGTTCTTCTAGGTTATACAGGTTTGTATGTTTTCTTTTTCAAAACAAAGCTAATGTCTTTGAAATGAAGTCAATATAGATTATATCATTTTTATATCTTTCTTTGTGTTGATAATTGATGATCGTTTAATTCTCATGAAATATAAACAGACTAAAACGTTTCGTCTTAGTTGATATTGGTCGTCAATCTAATATTCAAAAATCCATTTTAATTTCTTTGTATTTGTATTGAGATGCTCCACGATAGTAACAAATTAGGAAATTGGTCATTTAAATTAAAATTAGACTTTTATGCTGGATTTATACAGCGTAAGCCGTAACGTAACGTCACGTAAAGAATAAATCAATGCATACATATGTGATAATTTATACAGACGGAAGCCGTAACGTGACGTACCGTGCCGTAACGTGTCAAAAACCTAAAGATCGCCAACTTTTATCTTTCTACGTTACGGTACGTTGCGATATTACAAAAATTACTACTGCCCTGCGCTATAGTATGTTTTTGTATGGCTAATTATGTCAAAGTTAGGATTAATATATTAAATGGAAGTAAATATAAAAAATACGAATAGTCTGTCTTGTGTGACTTTGACTGACATAAGTGACATGTGTCATGTGGAAAAGTTTGGATTAGTATATTGAATGGAAATATATATGAAATATAGTGCATTGCCAATAAACTAACGAACCTGATAAATACATATCTGATGTACACTACAATTGTATCGATAAAGCATTAGTATACTTTTTACGAAAATGTACCGTAAAAGTTCTGTACAAAATAGCCTAGAAAAATCACGCGTTACGATACGTTACAATACGCCACGGCACGGTACGTTACGTTACGGCTTACGCTGTATAAATCCAGCACAAGACTCTATGATAGGGCGTATCAAAAGTTATTCCATAGTTTTATAAAATAATCGAGTTTTTAATGCCCTTAGGCCCGGTATTTTCACTTTCGAATAAAGTTTCGAATAAGTATTCACTAAATAAATTTATTCTATACATTTATCCAACGAATAATTCCATTGCGTCTTTTCATACATTTTACAGAAACAAATAGCCATCTGTCGAATAACTTTAACGTTCGTGAATTGGGAGCTTTGCAGAGTGAATTTGTGTCAGTAGAGAAGGATGGAGTTTGGCGTAGCCACGTTAAGCAGATAAGGATGAAATGTATCAACTTCTTTTAAATCCATAGTTGTCAAAATTTTGTTTGAATCTTTAATGTCAATGTCATCTATATTCTTCTGCATTTTTAGCCCCGAAACACTGTAATTTAACAAGTGTACCATCTAATGCAGCTCTCATATGTGGTAAACGAGATATGTATATTGTAAAATTGTCCTTGTACTTTTTGTATATTTCTTTCAGTTCAAAATAAAAGCTTGTCAATGTATTCAACAAAAGTATACAAAATTCGAAAATATTTTGTCGCCGTGAAATGACGAGATCATTATAATGATTTACCTATTTACTGTTTGAGATCAAATGCTATCCCCAATGCCCAATATGTAATAATAATTTGTTTTCATAATCCGAATCAGTCAAAAAATTCTTTCATGTTTGTGGTTATGTCGCTGTCTGATGGTGTTTGATCGATTTCTCTCGTTATTTATTAATTCATTCTTCAAAATATCATCATAATCATCAAAAATATTTAATATATCCATTTTGTTAATAAATCTGCACTATGTGGAAATGTAATGAACTTACGAATAACGGTTATTCGCTACCCAAGTACCGAAAAATTTATTCCGCGAATAACACATGTTATTCTTTCGAATAAATTTATTCGCAAGTGGAAAGACAACAAAAATATTTATCCGAAGAATAAATTTATCTAAACCTTTATTCGCAAGTGAAAATATCGGCCCTTAATAAAACATCTGCGTCAGACATCTACTCAATTCCAAATTTATACTAATTTCAAGTCTTTTGCTGCATCATTTTTGAAGTGTATGAATACAGAAAATTAGAATTTCTAGAACTACAGATTACTTGCAATTTAAATGATGTTTCATAAAAAAGTTAACAAAAGACTGAAAGTCACCATTGAAAGTTGCTTTATCGTTTTATGCGATTCCTCCAATTTTGATGAAATGATCTAACTCCTTTTTATCCGTCACTGAAATATTAAACCCTTACAAACATAACAATAAACCATTTAGCGTAAAAAATAAACAAAAAAGCAGTCTGGTTTTAACCTTTGTGCTTAACTGATTATGACAGTGGTTTTCCATTTTGCGTGAATCTGGGAATGTTTCCTTTATGCTGTATACATAAGCGGCAGGATTAAGCAGTCTTACTCCGGTCATAAACCGAAGCTAATTCTCTTTGTTGTTAGCGGAATTGCCCATTCTGGACCGATTCAATTCATGATACATCACCATGGCAATATCATGCGTGAGGAGGGTAATTATTTATACTGTTTAATACTCTCTGAACACTAAGCCTCTGTATTTTATATATTTGGCCAGGAGGTCCACAGTAGAAAGTCAATAGTATTAACAAGAGGAGGCATCCTTTTATCTCTCGCTACCCTTTATGAGAAACGGAGTAATAATACAGGAAGCAACTAAATAAATTATTATTTTACATTCAATTGTTTTCCAGCGTAGCTATGTAAATTAATACGAGCATATTATATAAAAATCTCTCCTTGTATAGTTATGGATCATGTACAGTATGGAACAAATTCGAGTTCCTTATATGAAAAACTCTCTTACTATCACGGCCGCTCCGTGCGGGTGGACAGTTTGTGCCCCGCACAAAGGCGCCTGACTTTGAGGGGCGCCGTTTCAAGACACAGTAAAATAAATAATAGTAAATTTTTATAAAATGCTCTTATTCGTAAAGACAATATTAATATACAATTTACAATTAACATGATATAAGTGAACAATATATTTTTTAATTTGTTTACATTACAGTAAGTAAAATAATTATCGTACCAATCGGTTTGTTATTTTTCTAGCATTGTTATATTGAAAAATTAACTGTGAAAATGTTGATTGTAACAAATAATATATTGATTATAGCTCAAGAATATTGGTTGCAAGAATGAATCCTACAATGAATCCAATATTTAAATAACTCATTTTGTGAAGAATCAAAAGTTTTCTGATTTACATACAATTCTGAAGTCTTAGGGCCGGTATTTCCATCGCCGGATAAAGTTCAGGATAACTATCTGTCAGACAAATGATAAAATATCGCATAGAAATAAAAGCATAAATGAAGTAAATTATATTGAATTACATTTTTTGATGCGATACTGTTCATTTAACCGACAGATAAGTTCCAGCACTTTATCCGAAGATGGAAATACCGGCCCTAGTGAAATAATTTTATTTTTATTTTCTACCGATACTAAATTTTCCTTATTTATTATTAAAAATTAAAAAATAAAAGAAATATCGTGCCCAAGAGATAATTTTCTTTCATTGTTAAATTGCAAACACTGTAAAATTGTTGATTACAACAAAAAAATTTGATTATAACTTGTTGATTACAATAATAAATCTAAGACAATTTCATCAATATATTAAATATACCATTTTTGAAGAATAAAAAGTATAGCTCAATTTTAAAACGTGTGGAATTTGCAAATTTTACATCATTGGGAGGGCCCTAAAATATAACTTTGTATAAAGGCGCCTTATACCCACAGAGCGACCCGGTTTACTATGCACGCTATATAAAATTGATGTCGATGTTTATGGGCCAATTGTTTAAGACAATTTTAATAGGCACCACAGGAATTTTAGATCGTCTTTTGTTTTTGAGCTACAGACTTAAAACATGATATTCGCTTATTTTGAAAATATCTCCTACCTCGCTTAATATGAGATATAAAGAAAAAATGTTTAGATAATTTTTACTTGGTTTTTTACGTAGAATATCGTGGTGTAATTTGATTTTTTCAAAACTTAATATTTTATAAGCTTCTCAACAATTTTTAACAAGCCTACATTCTTGTGTTTCAAAGACGTATAATAGAAAATTATTAATTTATTGGGGTGAAAAAATTTAAAATTATTAAGAAACGAACGAAAACATCAATTTTAGATCATTTGTTTATTTTGATTCTTTGTCTGTTATTTAAGTTCTAAATTTTTATTAGTCCATTACAGTGTGTTCAAAAAAATTCTAACTCGGAGTAAAATATCAATTTGACACGAGATATTGTCAAAAATCAAGAAATCAAAGCTTTTGTTCTTTAATCTTATTTTAGAAATGGAAATAAATTAGAAATTGGCGAACGGCAATATACTGTATCCTTTTTTATTATATTTTCTCCTTAAAATTACATTTCCAGATCAATTTTGACAATTTGACTTTGAATTGAATAATGATAAGATATACGTTCGTCTGTTCATAGCCTACTCCGAGTTAGGATTTTTTTTGAACACACTGTATTTTCGGAGTAGCTAATTTATTTTTTATCAGCGTTATAGTTGGCTTTGACGCAATTCGAAAAATGTGGTTTAATATGTTTTCTGAAGTATAAAATTTAGAAAAATCAGTATATATAAAGAATATAACATTAGAAATAAACAATTGATAACCAGTAATTGATTTTTTATTTGTTTTTTAATAGTTTCAATTTTTTCACCCAAATAAACCGGTACAAAATTATTCTTTCCATTACAGCATAGAGAGTTCGTATAAGGTGAGTCCTGGTAAGCGCCTTTAGCGGTGCCGATATGTATAGTCATTAGCACAATTTAATTTCTGATTATTATCATTTTACGTGTAATGTATTTCTATTCTCAATTCGTATTTTCAAAGCATTCAGGAGACTAATTCATCTTGTTCGGGTTCCGTGATGGATAAGATTATCCAGTCAGGCGTTTTATTGTAAGCCTGCTTGACACAAAGGATTTACAGCTTTACCTTTCTTTTATCAAATACAAGCCAGCTGCGTTTTTCATAAAATATTTTTTTCCTGACCGAGACAGAAGCTCGGTTTATATGATACCAGCAATACCAGTGTCATGATGAAAATAACACATTTTTCTCCAGGGAAATAATCTCAATGTTTAATAATAATAACATGAATAATCATCATGACTTATTTCCTATTTTTGGATGTGCCAAATTGCTTTTATTGACAAATTTCGGTAATAACATCGGTACCGTTAAGGGCTACAAGACTGTCGTGAAGGGAGAACTATATGAGTCACTTTTGTACTATGTATTTGAAAATTAGAATTTCAAGTATGATGTAGGATGCAAGTAGAGGTGGGCGGGTGAGTAACTTTTTGTTCACGATCACGCACGCTCACGTAACTAAATATGTAATCACGACCAATCACGCACGACTTTTTATGTTTGATTCACGATCACTCACGCTCACGATTTTATTTTGGCACTCACGCCCGATCACGCCCGGCGGGTCACGTTCGTGCCACGTAATTGTGTCTATGTACATTTAAGTTTGTTTAACACAGTCATAAGTTGTTATCAAATTTGTTAACAAATTGGTTTCATTGGAAACGAATGTTTATGGGCAAATAGGATGTTCTATTCCATCACAAATATCATAAATTTGGTAACAAGTTTGTTAACAAAATTATGATCGTGAAATCGGAGCAACTGTGTATACAATTTTGGGTACAACAATAACACTATTTTTATGCAAAAAAAAAATACTGTTGATGACATAAGTATTTGTACATACTAATAATAACAAGAATGAAATAGTAATTTACATTGCAAGACCGTTACTCAGAACTTTACGGGCATGCACGGTACCTAACGAGCGAGAGAAGCGTGCTTGTTATCCGTGCGAGCACGTAAAGTTCAAGTAACGGTTGAGCATTGTACAATGTTTTATGATATACTGAATCGTAAATAATTTGAAAAAAAAAATATTGGATCGTACAGCAGAATACATTAAACTATGTGATTGATATAGTCTTTGGAAACATATGGCGAAGCGAAATAATGAATAAATAAATCTGTATACATGTTGCTATGGTTTTAAATCTTTGTTTACCACTAGAGAGAGAGAGCTCTGTAATACGACGTTTACGATTCAGTATAACGTAAAGCAAAGATGAAAATTGTCAATTTTTTAAAATAAAAAATTGAAGAAAACTTGTACTCATGCCCGATTAAATTTCAATCACGCCTGATCACGCACGATAATTTTTTAGTGCCTTACGCTCACGTCCAATCACGACGCAAAATTTAAATTATATTCACGATCACGCAGGTCACGTCGTGACCCGACCAAATCACGGTCCGCGCCCACCTCTAGATGCAGGTCAAAACTGAATCCAGACCGTCCAAATTAGCTTATTAATTCAGGTGTAGAATATAAAATAAAATTATGATTAGAAATATGTTTTTTCTGTTCATCACCAAATAAGATATTCTACCGATATTTTAAGTATTTTATTGTAATATTATATAAAAATTTAGGAGTGTGGTGAAAAAGCAATGTTAAAATTCGAATTAGTGAGCGAGATATGAATTTTTGAATGTCTGAAATTATTTGTGACGTCATAGGCCCGAGTATAGCTACTAGATAAATTACAGCTGACTCGTCCACCATTGTGGAGCCACTTAATTCATTCAGTATCAATGTTACAGTATTATAAATCATAGAAATTATCCATAACAACGGGTTGTTCTGCTCCAAATTGTGCAAAGTATAAAATGACAAATATGGAAGTTATATTTAATTATGAAAAGTAGTTAGTACATAAACTTATAAGAAATGCACTTTTATTTCATAATTTACTGCTTTGATTTTGGCACCAATATGGCGGACGAGTCAGCTATATATTATCTAGTAGCTGTAGGCCCGAGTAGAGCTAGTAAAACAATTGGGCTGACTCATGTCGCTATCTTTGTATTTTATTTCTAAAGCGGAATATATGTGTGTTGCGTTTATTCAACGACTGAAGAGTACTGGAATTAAAAACTCAACGCTGCTCATACGAGTAATTATCAAAAAATTAAACATGACAGGTAAATTAGTAATGATTTGTAATAACCGCCCCGCCGATGAGCAAAAAATGGCTATATATATATATATATATATATATATATATATATATATATATATATATATATATATATATGTTTCTTAAACAGTTAATTTTAGGCAGGGCCGTTCCTAGCGGGCCGCAGGCGGCCAAAAGGTGGGGCGGCCATCGTTACGTTTAGATAACATAGCAAAATATTTATAATAAATAACGTACATATTTTATCACATTACAATATGTGCGAGAATGTAGCAATATTTTTAAAAAGTTTTGTGTTTTTGTGTTTACCAGATGCTACCCAAAATATCCAAGAATTATTTTCTGCCCGAGTGTCATCCTTAGGGAAACATCTGAGATAACAGTATGATTTTTTCGTAAGTGCTCTTTGACGTCTTCAGCTATTTTTTACTGGCAGACATTAAAAAGCTACGTTTTAACATCAAGTTTTGTTTCCTGTTAGGAAAATCAGCATCAATGTTTGGGAGAGCTTACAAAAATTCCAGAACGATTTTTGACTGTCCTTTCAAATCTTAACACACACTCAAATAGTTAGCTCTCTGGTCATTGGACGTGCTGTCGTAGAGTGAATTTCATCTTCAAATTTTCAGTTATAATTCGTTGGCACAAATTCCAAGATATTCCAGTGAATTCATCCAACTCATCGCTTGTTTTACGCACGACGGTCAGACATGATCGCATCACAATTTTTTCAATCCTTCAAAAAATGTGACAGTTTCCGCTGCTGATTTTCTTTAACAGGAAAGAGGGAAGGATGACACTTGGGCAATAGATCCAAAAGGGTGTTTAGTTAAGGCACTTATTGGGAGAAGTCGGAATTAGCACGCTACCAACCGCCAGAAAATAATTCTCGGATATTTTGCGTAACACCTTTTATGTAATGAATAAAGTATTACAAATAGTAAAAATTATGTTTTGTTGTGTAGTTATCACTTAGGGGCGGCGAATTATATATTTGCACGCAAGCGACAGTACCCTTAGGAACGGCCCTGATTCTAGGGGTATCTGTATTTTTTGAATAGTTGAAGAACCCTGTATGCCTGTTAAGAATGCAGTTTTATTTAGTTTATGTCGCCCAAACTAATGTTGCTCAATTAAGTATCGTCCATTTGACTATTGCCAAAGAATTGTGCGAAGCAATTTTTTTTGTGTGCTCGCAATTAACTTGCGACTGCGTCTGTTGATGTCACGGTCCTAACTTGTTGTAAAGCTTTTTTACAGTTTCCTTTGAAGCGATATTTTGTTGCTTTAACTCTCGCTTCAAAAGTTGCTAAAATGCTCTTTCATATTGAGATTGAAAAGCTCTACGCTCCAATCTAAAAAGGTTCATTACGCACTTAAATATTTTTTTGCACAATAGTTTTTTTTAATGTTTACCGATAGGGTTTCCAAAGCAGTAGGCTTTATTTACAAATTACTAATCGGAAACTGATGTGAATACTTACCGATTAGGAGGCCAGGCGGTTATAGTATATTAAGTATTAAGAATGATAAGGATCGAAAACAATGACTACGTTTATCTCGAAAATTCAAGCGGGTTCAAGTACATTATGACTTGAAAAATCCTATAGGTTTATCTCAGCGGATTGAAAATAAGATTGAGTTATTTGCAATCGTCTTTAAATTCGTATCGACTAAAAAAATCTGATGTGGCCAGCACATTACCTTCCGTCAGTTCTATGTATTTTGTAAAATTTCATACGGAAAGTTCCTTGCTAAATTAAATATTCTATTTCTTGTACATTACCTTCCGGCAGTTGCATGTACTTTATGCAAATTTCATATAGAAAATTATTATTTTGTGACGTTTTCTATATACAGTGTAATGTATCTGCAGAAATAAAAGATTTATTATTATTATTTCTTGTACATTACCTTAAAGCAGTTGTATGTATTTTATACAAATTCCATACAGCAAGCAAAAGATCCTATACCTATTTCCAGTAAAATTATAAGACACTATGTCAATTTCACTTGACACTGACATCTTTCAATCAAAATTTTCTTAATATAGTAGCTGTTTCCACAGCTATGTCTACTTTATGAAATTTAATTTCTTTATAATTTTTTAACTCTATATCCATTTAATATTAGGTATAAAATGCAATCAAATCGTATAGAAAATAAAATATTCTTTAATATTTATAATAACATTAAATGTGAAAAAATGATATTTAACATAGTTTTTTCAAGAAAAACTGTTAAAATCTTCAAATGAGGGTGCTTCCGGTTGTCCAATTCTAACCAAAATCTAATCAGCTCTTCGCATGGATGTAACGAAGAGAAATACGAAAGAATTATAATTTTTAGAATTGTAGTATGGAAGTTATCGTAGACGAAAATTTTGTTACACACACACACACACACGGACACACATACATACATACATACATACATACATACATACATACACACACACACACACACATACAGACATCATCGTAAAAATAGTAAAATCGTATTCTAGGGACCCTAAAACGTGCTCATTCATCAAAAACTCACCACCGAATTTTTTGACCAAAGACAATACCTTCCTTACCTAAAGGTGACGGAAGGTAAAAAGATAGCTTATACTAGATAGAGGGAGAGGAATATGATCTAATTTCATGCTGGATATATCCTCAAAATCTAAAAAATTGTTATGTTGTTATTTTTCTTCTCTTTTAAAAACATTTAAAAAATATTTGTTTCAACACTCCAAATATTTCGCTTTTGGACAATTTTACTGAGTTTTATGTCGCGACTTTTATAAAATATGGTAAAATGCAAATAACTAACATATGAATTTGGTAACCTGAACCATTCACTCTTGCTATTAAAGCTTAAATTTTTCGGATTTTCTGATTCATACAACTTTTACGTCATACCTTCTCAACAGGTACCAATATGTTAGTACATATGGTCATAAATCGTCTAATTTTTTACAGTGCTCTGGAGTGCCACAGGTCTCAGTACTTGGACCGTTGATGTTTAATATCTTTATAAATGACATTACATCAGGCATTAATATTGAACATCTTATTTATGCAGATGATCTGAAATTATTCTGTGGAATATCATCTATTGAAGATTGTCTCAAACTTCAATCTAATCTAAATCTTATTAGAGAATGGTGTGTTTTCAACAAACGATCGCAAATAACATTCAACTACACACTCGACGGTCTCTCAAGTAGCAGACAGAATTTAATTACAGATTTGGGAATAATATTTGATCCCAAATTATTATTTAATAAACATATTGAAAATAAAGTTGCCGCAGCATTTAAGTGTCTGGGTTTTATTATACGTAATGCTGAAATGTTTAAGGAACCAAAGGTACTTAAATTACTTTTTACTTCTTTAGTCAGACCACATTTGGAGTATTGTTCAGTCATCTGGAACCCTACTACCAATTATATGATAGAACTCATTGAGAGTGTCCAAAGAAAATTTATCAAAGCTGCTACATTCATATTAGAAGGTACTTACCCAAGTAGAGGCACTCCACAGACAATACTCCTTGAATCCTTTGATTTACAATATTTACAGCAAAGGAGAAATATGCATGCTAGTGTTCTTTTATTTAAAGTAATTCATAATATCATTAATTGTATGTTACTTGTGAAAAGAATTAATCTTAAAATTCCTAGATTGTCTTCTAGATTTAATGACACATTTTATTTACCACCGTCAAGGATTATAATACTCGCTAAGTCTCCCATACATTACATGATTAAATTGTATCACCTTGTACAAAGTCACGTAGACATTTTCAATTGCACTATAAGCGAACTTAAACTTTGTATATATTTTTATTGATAAATGTACCTCTCCTACCTATTAATTGGGCTTTTGCCTGTAGGGTAGTGTATTAAATAATAATAATAATAATAATAATAATAATAATAATAATAATAATAATACTAATAATAATAATAATAATAATAATAATAACAACATATGGCGGATGTGCGCATGCGTAGTTACATTATTTGAAGCTTCACGGTTTATTTCGACAGAAGTCAAGCCGCTTCATAAGTCCAAGCCTGTTATTTTATAGGCTTGACTTAACATTTTCAAGCGGCTTAAAATATTAATCTCGATCGATTGAAAAGGGATTTATTAAAACGTCGAGATAAACGTTGTCAATGATTGAGGACTGAGCGAAATAAAGGTCCCAATAAGCCTTGATTTTTGTTTTTTAGCATATTAATGCCCGGTTGCAGAAACGTGAATCAACGCATTGTTTGATTAGCGGTTCATCAAAACGAACAAATTCGAATCAGTTTTCTTGTTCTTATGACATTTAAATCGTTGCTGTCAAAAAATCCCGTCGCATTTGTTCGTTTTGATGAACCGCTAACCGAACAGTGCGTTGATTAACGTTTCTGCAACCGGGCATAAGTATTAAGAACGGTGAGGACAATTTACCGATCGAAGACAATGGGCCAGTTGCATAAAGCGTTGTTAGCTGATCATGTGTTTAACTATACATTAAAACCATGGATACGTATCAAAAATACATTGGAAAAGAAGCCTTGTTAAAGTTAACAATGTGATTAAATTTAACAATGCTTTATGCAACTGGACCAATATTTGGGGACTGAGCGAAGCGAAGGTCCCAATCTTGTCTGAGCTCGGTAATTTCTTAACGTTCGTGATGATTATACAATTTTTTGCATGATCGACGCACAAAATTTAAAAGAAAAATAAGATTTGAAAATAATTTTGACATATTATTTTTTTTGTTTGTATTTGAAGTATGCTTTGATTTTTGATATTATTTAATTACCGTCTCGCCTCCTAAACGGTAAGTAAAGCACATCATCGATGTGATTCACATTACTTACCGTTCAGTAATTTGTAAATAAGACCTACTGTCTGGGAAATACTATCGGTAAACATTAAAAAAACCCCGAACGTGTAAAAAGTAAAAAAAATCTGATGTGGCCAGCACATAACCTTCCGTCAGTTCTATGTATTTTTTACAAATTTCATACAGACAGTTCCTTGCTAAAGATTATATTTCTTGTACTTTACCTTCCGGCAGTTGCATGTATTTTATGCAAATTCCATGCAGAAAATTTATAGCAAAAGATCCTATATATCCAGCCCAGTAAAATTATAAGACAAACACACTATGACAATTTCACTTGACACTGACATCTTTCAATCAAAATTTTCTGAATATAGTAGCTGTTTCCATAGCTATGGCTACTTTATGAAATTTAATTTCTTTATAATTTTTTAACTCTATATCCATTTAATATTAAATATAAAATGCAGTCAAATCGTAGAGAGAATAAAATATTCTTTAATATTTATAATAACATTAAATGTGAAAAAATTATATTTAACATAGTTTTTTCAAGAAAAACTGTTAAAATCTTCAAATGAGGGTACTTCCGGTTGTCCAATTCTAACCAAAATCTAATCAGCTCTTCACATGGATGTAACGAAGAGAAATACGAAAGAATTATAATTTTTAGAATTGTAGTATGGAAGTTATCGTAGACGAAAATTTTGTTACACACACACACACACACACACACACACACACACACACACACACACACACACACACACACACAGACACACATACATACACACACACACACACACACACACATACACACACACACATACAGACATCATCGTAAAAATAGTAAAATCGTATTCTAGGGACCCTAAAACGTGCTTATTCATCAAAAACTCACCACCGAATTTTTTGACCAAAGACAATACCTTCCTTACCTAAAGGTGACGGAAGGTAAAAAACAACCATCAAAGCGTACTTTAAAAATGACGACTAAAATTTTTTAATATATCAAAATAATTTTAAAATCTTACTTTTTCAGAAAGTGCTTTTCTACTTGTATCGGATGTATAGGGAGCACTTACTGTCCTTATTACTTAAATAACTATTTAATGGCGAAATAAAACGTATTTCAAAATTATCTATCCGAATTTTGAAACAATTGAATTACTAAAAGAATGCCTAATACTTTTAGAAAATCATTAACATACGATGTTTGTTTGATGTTCTGATATTCATAAACTTGTTTCTGGTATTTTTTTATTTGTATGAGAATCGCGTTTCCTTGACAAACAGCAATAACAACAAAACAGTTTTAGTAAGCTCACCAGGAAGTCTTGAAATAATCACGATAAGGGAAACTCGTGTCGTTTGAAATCGGTCAAGTGTTGATGTCAAGGAAAGATACACCCACATACGACACCGGCTCATAGCACAGCGTAGGGAAATGTACGAATGGTGAACCAAGAACCACATGTGATTTAGTTCCCAGCATTGTCACAATGCATATTGTACTAGCAGATGACCTTCGCCAACATGGAGCTTACGATATACGATTCGTATTTGAACAATAATATTTTATAAGATATACAGACTTTGAATAATGCAATTGAGGAGTTTGTGGTGGTAAAAAAAAATCTTAGTCCATTATACTGAATATGATCAAAAAAACTTTCTACCTTCCTTACCGTTAAAGATTTTTATGTCTCACTAAAGTATTGTGAACTGTTTATTGCTAGGATACGGTGTATATAAACGTATCTATAACAACCGGGGCATTATATGAGGGCATAATTCATTATACCCTCATTATAATCCGATCATCGTTTATGGACTTTAAATTAGAAATAATATGAACGGTATATAATGAAAATTATTTTTTTAAAATTATAATTCATTACAAGAATAATGATTGATTACAACAATTAATACATTAATTGATCGCCTTTAGACATGCGTTTCTCTGTTCATAGCCTACTCTAAATTAGGATTTTTTTGAACACACTGTACAAACATCCGTGCCTTAGCCCTTAGCGGGTCTCGAACCCGGGACCCCGAGCGTACTTATTACTAAGGGTAGTTGCTCTAACAATTGAGCCACCGGAGCCGACATTGTTAAAAAATATATATTTTTTTAAATGAATAGCAATTATTTGGCGTGAGATAATGTGCTGGAATGAATGAAGAAATCCGTTTTATATGGTGTTATAATGGTATAATCTAAACCTCGAATTTGTTGTCTGTAAATCCACCCTTTAGCGTTCAACAGACCCCAATTAAAAGCACATTATGGATTTTTCTTTTTTGTTTTGTTTGTGATTTTGTTTTCTTTTGTTTTGTTTTGTTTTGTTCTGTGTGATTACGTCCTGTCTTTGTTCTGTTATCGTCACGTTCTCTATTTAGGTGACAGATTTTTGTCTTTTGATGGACAAGTTTTTAGTTGAGACATAATTTAGGAACTCATTTGTCTTGATTCAGATGTTGATTGTTTGGAAATATACGACCATGATTGTAATTAAATAAGATAAAAAAGATTACTGTTTTTGTATGAAATTTTACAGAATTAACAAAAACCGTTTGCAACCCTTTGTTCAGAAAATTTGTTACATATTTTGTTTTATATTTCAAGCACATCTGGAATATAAAAATGTCATTTCTATAAGACATGTTACCGACATTTTTATATTAAAAATAATGAACATAATTTTATACAAAATCTTTATTATATTTCTGCTTATTATATTGAAACACTTATGTCAGAGCTTCACAATAAAAAAATCTGATGTGGCCAGCACATAACCTCTCGCCAGATATTTTACCTGGTTGTACGCATAAAACAAGAAATATTTTTAAATACAAATACAGATATTCATGTTTCATTACAAAATAATTCTCACATATATTTCCATAATCTATGGGATATTTTAATATAAATTATGTACAATACATACATTTTCTTTATATTCAATATCCTGGAATTTTCTTTTTCTACTTTCCTTTTCTTTATATTCGTAATTTTTTCACAAATTCCATTTAAATTCTTTTTTACGTATATTCTTTTGCGTTGTGGGTTTTTTTTATTTTCATAATCTTCATAATGATGTACAAATATTTTTGACAGTGGCATACAAATATTTTTGACAGTGGCATTTATGTGTCAATTACAAACATTTGAATTTCTTGCCTTGAAGTAGTTTGATCTGAGATTTTTTACATCAAATTATTTTATAAGCATTTCTTTATCTTTAAATCTATAGAAGATATAATAATGAATTTATATTTATCGAATATAGTATATTATTCAATGAGCATGTAATGTATGGTATTACTCATGAGAATGAAGTTTGCATCACGAGCGAACGCGAGTGATGTAAATCATTCGAATGAGTAATAACCATTACATGCGAATAGAATACTATACTTTATCCACAATTGTCAAATAATAACATATCAGTGACATATTGGTTTTGAAAAATAAGTAGAATTTTCTCACTGACAAATGCAAAAATGTTTTTGTTTACATAGACAAATCTAGTTATCGGTGTAGTTGTAACAAAATTATGAAGTGATTTGACATTTAATATAAAATCTTAAAACAGACTATTCAGCTAAAATTCAAGCTTAAGAAGAAAATAAAAGTATGAAAAATGACAAAACTAGTGTAATTTTGGCTTTTTATGTGGAAAGAATTACTTATTAAAAGTAATTTTGTGTGAACTCTTTGAAAGGTAGGATTTGAATTTGGCATAACGATTGAATAATATTATTCCATTGAACTGTCAATATTATTCAATTAGTAACAGTAACGAAGGTCATTAATTGATAAAAATCGGTAGAATTATGGGTATATTATTTGACAGTTGTGGATAAAAGAATTTAACGTTCTTTAATATAAGTATTTCCATAAATTTTCGATAAATAATACTTAGACGATTTTTTTCTTGTAACTACTACTTCCGGTTGTCAAATTGTTACCGAAACTTAATCAACTCTTCTCATTATTGTTAGATTGAGGAATCCGTAGTTAAAAATGTCTTAAGTATTATAGTATTTGAGAAATCGCGGATCCAACATCCACACAGACACACACACACACACACACACACACACACACACACACACACACACACACACACACACACACACACACACACACACACACACACACACACACACACACACACACACACACACACACACACACACACACACACACACACACACACACACACACACACACACACACACACACACACACACACACACACACACACACACACACACACACACACACACACACACACACACACACACACACACACACACACACACACACACACACACACACACACACACACACACACACACACACACACACACACACACACACACACACACACACACACACACACACACACACACACACACACACACACACACACACACACACACACACACACACACACACACACACACACACACACACACACACACACACACACACACACACACACACACACACACACACACACACACACACACACACACACACACACACACACACACACACACACACACACACACACACACACACACACACACACACACACACACACACACACACACACACACACACACACACACACACACACACACACACACACACACACACACACACACACACACACACACACACACACACACACACACACACACACACACACACACACACACACACACACACACACACACACACACACACACACACACACACACACACACACACACACACACACACACACACACACACACACACACACACACACACACACACACACACACACACACACACACACACACACACACACACACACACACACACACACACACACACACACACACACACACACACACACACACACACACACACACACACACACACACACACACACACACACACACACACACACACACACACACACACACACACACACACACACACACACACACACACACACACACACACACACACACACACACACACACACACACACACACACACACACACACACACACACACACACACACACACACACACACACACACACACACACACACACACACACACACACACACACACACACACACACACACACACACACACACACACACACACACACACACACACACACACACACACACACACACACACACACACACACACACACACACACACACACACACACACACACACACACACACACACACACACACACACACACACACACACACACACACACACACACACACACACACACACACACACACACACACACACACACACACACACACACACACACACACACACACACACACACACACACACACACACACACACACACACACACACACACACACACACACACACACACACACACACACACACACACACACACACACACACACACACACACACACACACACACACACACACACACACACACACACACACACACACACACACACACACACACACACACACACACACACACACACACACACACACACACACACACACACACACACACACACACACACACACACACACACACACACACACACACACACACACACACACACACACACACACACACACACACACACACACACACACACACACACACACACACACACACACACACACACACACACACACACACACACACACACACACACACACACACACACACACACACACACACACACACACACACACACACACACACACACACACACACACACACACACACACACACACACACACACACACACACACACACACACACACACACACACACACACACACACACACACACACACACACACACACACACACACACACACACACACACACACACACACACACACACACACACACACACACACACACACACACACACACACACACACACACACACACACACACACACACACACACACACACACACACACAGGGACATCATCGTAAAAATGTTATAGTCGGATTCTAGGGACCTTAAAACGTGCTTATTCACTAAAATCTGGATATTTTTAGCATGAATTCAATACCTCTCTTAAAGAGAGGTAAAAATAAATAAAAAACAATTGAAAATTCCTATGGCGACTATCAATTTTGTCTCAAGAGATTGACTATGTCAAACGGCCTTACATTGGCTTTGGTTCGTAAATAGTTTTCAAGTAAAATTATTGCATAGCTAATATTATTTGGTACTTAAATCTCTTTAATTTGTTATTAATTTTATATTGTCATTGATGAATTCGTTAATTTCATATAAACATTAAAAAAATAAAGTTTATGGAAATAAAATATATTAATACTGTCATTTGCTTGCTATTTTATGTGCCATTTCATGCTAGTAACGTTATCATATTTTAAAGCTTTGCATAAAATTTTATATATCAATAAAAGAGTACCAATCGTTCAATTTAATATTTATGCCATTTTTAGTATTGCCATAAATTTTGTAATAATTTTAATGAAATATGAAACTTTGAATCATGGTTTATAAATGCTGTGACATTACGAATTTTATTTTACTAGGAAACGGAAACATTTAATGAGAAAGAGACGTTTATAAATATATTTAGTTTGTTACACATCTTGTTTTTCGCACTGTGATAATTTTAGTCACAACATTCACAGAAATACAAAGTAGAAATGGTGAATGGGCCCGTCCAACTTTTTTTGAATTTTTTATATGTTATGCAGAATTTAAAAATAGAAATTTCGTATATTTTGTTTTCTTGAAATTATGCTTAATAACGCCAAAAATAATGATTAAAGTTTTAGCGAGAAAGTTGTGACGTTAGTGTCACTCCGTCATAAGTAGAGAGAACCGACATACGTTACCATTAATAATGGTAATATAGGTAAGTAAAATTAATAATTTTTGCTGGTTTTGATAATCAGATTAATCATTCGCTTTAATTAATGTAACTTTAAGACTTTCTTTAACATAATATTGCAGGTTATTATACTCACCAAGTGTCATTATTATAATTAAAATAGTATTTACACTATTTTCTATTTATAATTAAATACAACAATGACAGTATTGATTACAATAATCAAAGCATAGTTCATAATAAAAAGTAATCCAACATTTACATTTCTATTTACTAAATGATTACAACAATGACAAGTATTAAGATTACAATAATTAAAACATAAATTATAATTTTATTTATTTAATAAGTAAATTTTCTTTTGATGTTAATAAAAAATTACTCGGATATATTAAATATGTGCGTGTTAGAGTAAAGCCAATCGCGAATTTATGAGCAAAATATGCATGGTCCACTGTACAGTGACATTTTCACAAGGTAACTGGACGATTGTAATGACGCTGACGTCACAACATGGTGATCGTTTTACGCTAAAAACTTAAATTACATTATTATAGGTATAAAAATACAAAATACATAGCAACTTTTATATCGTTTTCATTTATTTATATTCAAAATTCATATGCGATATGTAAATTCTAAAAAGTCGATGACTTGGACGGGCCCATTATTAGGCGAGGGCGATTAATAATAATCGTGTTCTTAAACTGAAATTAGATAAAATCGAATGAAATGGTTTTACAGTGCTATTAGACCGTTTGTTTATAAATGTATTTCAAGGTAGCGATCAATATTTTTATAACGACTAATGTCAGTTGAATGTTGGTGTTTTAGTTTATAATTACGGTGTTGCCATTTAAAATTCTGTAAACATCAACATTGTTTTCATTATCATTAAAGTATCAGGAAGGCAACAATTTATGTGATAAGCCAACGATATTAGTCATTAAATTTTTGTTTTAATTTTGAAATACAGATTAAAACTTTGTCATTTAAGATACTAAAATTTTGATCACACATTTTGAACTTCAATATGTATGACTTCATAGCATAATCTTCCTCGAATTAATTCAAAAGTTTATTGAAGTGAAATTCGTTAAATTTATATGAAATTAAATTTGAAATTAATCATAAATTTCTCTTGTAAGTTGTTTTATTACACCATACTCCTGATTCGTGTTCGTCGAATTTCGGATTAATACCTACAAAAGATTATTGAAATTAAATTTGAAATTAAACATATTTTTTTTTGTAACATGTTTTATTATACCATACTTATGTGGTGCACTCTCCTCGCCAGCAATGAGTGCCCGTGAGGTACCGCCTGGTAAGCGCCCGCACGGTGAAAATATTTCATCATTACCGGTATCTGTGTACAAAGCAGATTGGCACACCTAGCAATGGGTAATAAGCCGTGATGATATATTTATTTATTTCTACTTCTGATTCGTGTGTCCGGAAATTTTATAGCCGGTAAATTGGTAAATTGGTGGCCAGAAAATTGATCTCTAAAAAAATTGATCTCTAGGAAATTATCGCGAAAGGATTGATCGCTAAGAATTGATCATACAAAAAATATTGTTTCAATCAATCATTCAATTCAGTCAAATTACAAATAACGCACTAAAATCATACATGGAAACTTCGGGCTGTGTTTGTGCGTTAGGCTAGATTATTGTTATGTTCACGTTCTAGGCTTACGCGTTCGAAAAACCATTAGCCAATAACATTTGCTAGTGCCCAGCACGTCACAAACATGGCTGATACTGAATTTTATGCGCTCGATTTAAATGCGTTAAAGTTTTATTTTGATTAGTGTAATAAAAATCAGAAAATTAACGATTATATTCACCTTAATATTACTTCATATTGAACATTGCCATCCAATAAGTATTTTTTTAAAGTCGTAGACTTGAAAATCCCTATTAACCTCTAAACACAAAAATATAGATATGCTAAAAAGTGTCAAGCATAAATTTTTCTTCGTTTAATGCTCGGTGGCCATAGTGCTGTTAGTAGTATTATTGTATTTGCCATATGCTTATGTCCATATCGTCGTCAATAACACGAATTGACGTAACTCATTTTTGATAGTTTTACAAGAGACCGATTTCAAGTTTTTCACATGTCATAAAGGTACATTCACAAATGAAAATGTTTAGGTTTAAATAAGTCATTCATAAATGTAAGTTTAAATTACCTCAAAATTAGTTTTGATATGTACAGACATCTATGTAAATGCTTTAAAAACAAGGTAGACCAGTACTCAACAAGACACCTGTGCGATGTGAAACTGTCATTGGCTTGGCATTATTGGTTATATTTAAGCAATTAAGTTATGACAGTCTTCATTTTCTTCTCGCATTTGTTTAAAAAACCGAATCCACCAAGTGAATATTAAATAAAGATGGACGTATGTATCTATTACTCAGTTTACATGCAGTTTTCAAACCGTTTTCAAAACGTTTTTAGTTTTGAAAACGCCATGTATACAGTGTCAAAACGGTTTTGAGTTATCTCGAATCAAAACTAAAATGCATGGGTTTGACTTGAAAACTAGTTTCAAAACTACTCAAGTAAACACTTAAAATTCAGTTTCGATATTGCGCATGCGTACATAGCATAATGTTTTTGTCGCTTATGTTACTTGGTGTTACTAACCTACAAATAAACTGACAGTTGTGTAGTTTTAGTGCGTAGTGGTACAAAGAAGAAAAAATAATTGGAATAATGACAATACGAAGAATTTGTAGTGAAAAGGATCTACCACTTACATCAGCCAACTGCGCATGCGCCGAAACTGTTTTCAAATCAATCGGTAAACCTGTTTTGAAAATTGCATGTAAACAGTTTCGCGTAATTTTGACTGAAAACTGAAACCATTTTCAAAACTGCATGTAAACATGGTATATCATTTCAGACTCGTTCTCATTGGTGAAGTTTGTGACGTCAAACTAAATCATAAACCTAAAGTTCGGACCTTGCAATGTTTAGCTTTATGATTTGGATTTAGAGACTCTAAATTCTGAAGGGTGAATGGAGACATTACATAATATGCGACCAAAGTCTTTAAATGAAAGTATAAACCATAAATCTAAACCTAATTTTCATTTATGAATGCACCTTAAGTCTGTTGGTTTTCTTATGAAAACTGTGGGAAATTGAGATATGCCACTTCGGCAAACTGTGAAGCTGGTTAGTTCATCCAAATTGGTGAAGTATATATCTAATTTTTCGTGTTAGGTCATTTCGTGACATTGACGACGATATGTCATTACGCGCTAATTCAGTGGCCATTATTCATTTTTTATATAAATTTCAGTGAATTGGGTCATGTATTTATATATTTATTTATATATTATAATGAAAAGCATTTCTACAGGATAAAATTCCCAATTACGGGGCGATTATAACAAAATATAATCGTAATATAATGCATTGGAACAAAAAATATAAATACATATTGAAAAATTGACTACAATTCGAGAAACAATAATGCACGTTGCACAAAATAAATATATTTAATTTGAAATATATAATAAATATAAATATATTTAATATGGAAATATTGCTATATTCAATTCGAGAAACAATGATGCAAATTGCAGAAAATAAATATATTTAATTCGAAATATATAATAAATTTAAATATATTTAATATGAAAAAATTGCAATAGAGATACTGTAAATTTATAAAAAGAATCGGCATGAATTTCAGATTTAATATTGATATTACTAAATACTAGTAAATTGCACATTTATCTCACAGGACATTTTAGATGAACTGTTTTTTAGTTAAAAGTAAATTTGATCCTGGAATTTAATCTTAGTATATTGGAAGGAATAAGAAACAAAATAGCAATTAGTTTTGTCATTGAATAATTTGTATGAAAATGAAAAACAATGAATAAGTGTATAGACACAGTAGTCTTGGAATATGTATCATAAAAGTAGATAGGGTCCCAAATAGTAGATCAGTATTTTAGTCAGGTCAGTGGAGAGCTATTGCGGGCTTAACCCCCCCCCCTACCACCCTCTCCCAGAGCCTGATTTTGGCTTGGATCTCACGTAGGCAAATGTATTTTAACGTTAATGTGGGCATAGATTAATTCTATTATTGTATAAAAAATGACATATAGAAACATTAAAAATTATTTCTTCTTTTAACAAATTAACTTTCAAATTGTACAGTACCAGTTATCACGAATTCAGTATATTCGACATTTACGTCGAAGTATTGCTTTGAGTATACTTGTTCGTACTACGTTTACATGCAGTTTTGAAAATGGTTTCAGTTTTCAGTCAAAATTTTGCAAAACTGTTTACATGCAGTTTTCAAAACAAGTTTAAAAATTTATTTCAAATCAGTTTCGGCGCATGCGCATTTATCTGATGTAAGTGACAGATCCTCTTCACTCCAAATACTTCCTTTTGCTGTTATTCCAATTATTTTTTATACTTCGTACCACTACGCACTAAAACTACACAACTGTCAATATATTTGAAGGTTAGTAACACAAAGCGACAGAAACGTTATGCTCTGTACGCATGCGCAGTATCGAATCTGAATTTTAAGTGTTTACATGAGTAGTTTTGAAACTAGTTTTCAAGTCCAACCCATGAATTTTAGTTTTGGTTTGAGATAATTCAAAACCGTTTTGACACTATATACATGGCGTTTTCAAAACTAAAAACGTTTTAAAAACGGTTTCAAAACTGCATGTAAACTCAGTATTATATCTATTATAATACACATATTGTTTTGTCTCGCATTATTTACCTAATATTACATTCCAAGAAACGAAACTTTATCACAATAACAACACAGCACCAAAACAGTTCATGTAAAAATATCGTAATTGGATTCTCTTAATCACATTAAAATTAGACTGTATTATATTTCTGTTGTCATTGTTGTCTATCGCGAAGTAATACGATATGATTTTGCGTCTTTTTTAATGCTTGAATCGTTTGTGATGGAATTGTACACATTTTATTACTTGAAGATTTTAGCAAATGATTGGGAGGTTTAAGATGAAAAATATAAAATTTTAATTATTTCTTTGATAGCGCAAAGTGTCATTAATGGAAAATGGAAATGGAGACGACTTTGTAGCATTTTAATAGTGACTTTGTTCGACAATTTTTAAACATTAACGTCACTAGAGGAGGGGTTGTCAGAATCCTAAAATATTATCGTTTCAAAATAATGTGGATATGTATTCAAAAATTGTGTTGAGAATGTATGCAAAAAAGCCTAGAATGTACTTATCTTAACCCTCAATTAGTGATGTGATGGTTGAAATTTAACACAACTGATGACTTGGGATTTCTCGGGACCCTATTGATTTAAGCTTTGGAATTTCTATTGCTTTTTTTTGTTGTTAAGTGAAAATATAACGTGGAAATATTCAAATAAAATATGATTAAGGCCATAAAACACACTGGAGATAGATATGCAAAAGTTTTAGTTTGGTAGGGTAACGAATGTCACCATAACATCTGAACGAAATTCCTGCATTGAATTTAGTTATGCGATAATTTAGCGATGATCAACTAAACGATTCACAATGGGCGATGTTAATTGAGTTACCGTCATTTGGGTTTTTTAATATTTTATATTGAATTTCGATTCATCAGTAGAGTGTTGGCTTCGCAGTGTCAGTTGCTATCCTTGATGTTACTTAACAAACATAATTCGAGCGCTTTTATGGTTCCTAGTTAAAGAAGGTACTTTAACAAGAATACTGGAAGATAAAGATCCCTTACGTAGTCTATTTTGTACACTCTGATTAGAAATTGTGTTACCAGTTGTACAAGAGAGCTCATTTTGTAGTTCTTGAGCTGTAACGGAGCTCTATGAGGCGCCGTTTGGGCCAAAATAAAAGTTTCTGTAATATATATAAAATTTCGTGATATATAATATTTTGCCATGTTGATATATACAATTTTCATTGTGATATATACAATTTTTAGTTCTATGAAATGCCGCAATATAATGAGGGCACTCACTTATAAAATTTCGTGATATATAATATTTTGCCATGTTGATATATACAATTTTCATTGTGATATATACAATTTTTAATTCTATGAAATGCCGCAATATAATGAGGGCGCTCACTTTTGTTCTTTTATCAACATAAGTAGATAAAAACACAAAAGTGAGCGGCCTCATTATATTACGGCAATTCATAGAACTAAAAATTGTATATATCAACATGGCAAAATATTATATATCACGAAATTTTATAAGTGAGCGCCCTCATTATATTGCGGCATTTCATAGAACTAAAAATTGTATATATCACAATGAAAATTGTATATATCAGCATGGCAAAATATTATATATCACGAAATTTTATATATATTACAGAAACTTTTATTTTGGGCCAAACGGCGCCTCATAGAGCTCTTACATGAGGCCTGAAGACTTTAAAATCGGTCTTCATTGGCAGTTGTTGCCGTTTCTCGATCTTGCCCAATATGTCTGGTCTCCTGGCATCTCTTCCATGTCCCATCAGATAACCGCCTGAGAAATTCCTAGACGTCGAGGTGCATACTTCTGTGTTCGCCTTTCTTGAAGCAAAATTACAGCTTCAGATAATGCAACTTGAGGTAAATGTCTTCTGTGGCCCCTGTTTTGATTAGTAATTACCTTAATATTTTACTTTAATAAATGCGTAACAAAATTTCGAAAGAAACTAAATTTTATTCTTGCTTAGCCTGTTTTAATTAATTACAGTATGGAAAATAATGATATAACTAAAAATAAATAAAACAAGTTCATATGTGCTAACAATACACAAACCAACTTAAATTGTCGTTTTGGGCGTATCTTGGTTTTGAGCAGTGTATTTCTCTAGAAATAATAATTAATAGTTAAATGATTAAAATTTATTGGATTGTTGAAACTAACTCAAAAGTGAGTATTATATCTTCCAAATTGTGAACATGCAGAAGACACTTTCAAGTGTTTATTTATGTAGTAAGTAAACATCTCAGGTCGTTGCTATGACAAGGCTACCTCAAGATCTCGAACAGACCGAAGCCAAAGCTCATTCATTATTCAAGCGTTTCATTACTCTTTCTCTAATTAAAAGCATCTCTGCTTTCTATTATAATTCTTAAGGGCCCATGGTTCCTACTAGAATCAATTTTAAATTAGTAGGTTAAATTTATTTGTTTAGATATGAAAAAAAAAACATTATTGATCATTCTTGTATTTCTCTAGATTTTGTTCTGTAAGTAATGTGTTTTCAGCTTTCCAACGATAACTCGCCTCTGTTCTTTTGTTTTAAACAGTTACTATTACATTCATAAAACATAATAATTAATTAGAAGGAAACTTGGAGAATAACAGTCTGATGATATTTGGACAAACAATTTTTTTATTACATAACCGACGTTTCGGCAGCCAATCTGCCTTCCTCAGGGGAAATGTAAATCTTAATTAAATCGATATTGAACAAAACAAGTTACATTACAAGTCTAATAATAAAATACCACACTTTTCTAAAAATGTGTTGTATTTTATTATAAGACTTAATACAAATGTAACTTGTTTTGTTCAATATCCATTTAATTAAGATTTACATTTCCCCTGAGGAAGGCAGATTGGCTGCCGAAACGTCGGTTATGTAATAAAAAAATTGTTTGTCCAAATATCATCAGACTGTTATTCTCCAAGTTTCTTTCTAATTCATTTATCCAGTCGAGGAATTCCGTTACCATAATAATTAATGTTGTATTTTTGCTGTTTAAAACTAAAGAACATTATGCGAATAATACATCGTGGAAACAAAATAAAAAAATCTAATGTGACCAACACTATACGTCCCACCATTTAATTTTTATTAATTTATATACATACCTACATATTTACTTATGCTATGGTAGCTGTATTAAGTTCTTTTCCATATATAACTATTGTTCTATTTACTAATTTCTTTTTAAAACTTTACTACTATTAATTTGAAATGATTTGTTTTTTGACAGTGACATTTATCTATCAGTTACATACATTTGAGATCAAGGTATTGGGCCGAATTCAGCACTCTTCACTAGTGTAGTGACCGTCTCTAGTGACTATGGAAACAACTTGCATTTTTTTCTTATTATGGGGAACCAGTGGTGGAAGTATGCCGTATAGAATTCTATTAGTGACGTCATATTGTCGCAAATTTGGCAGCACGCCGTCAATACGCAATAATTCCCTCCTCCCCGAGCACCACTTGTAGTATCGCTTCATTACGCGAAAAAGAAGCTGTCGCATTCATTGTTTCTCTCTGTCATATAAATGTAAGCAAGCATATCCTATCTCTTTCTTCTTAATTTTTGACATATACTGATTTTTGATTTGAATGCACTTCGATGTAATTTAAAGTCAAGGTAACTAATAAATATCAAAGTACAGACGGCAAAAATGATTTAAAAAAATTATGGTTACATTTCTCCTTAATAATGGAGAAACTGTATTTGGATGCAATGAATTTGCCATGTATAGACAGACAATTATACAAAAAATTCACCATATCTTTTGTCAGCCTGTACGTATCTATGTCGAAAGATTACATTTTGCCTTTCCTCTTCCAACAAATGATGTGCAGCATATAGCTGAACTGGCAACATAATGCGTTATTATTTTCACTGAAATAAAACATGTATCTAATTTAATTTGTAAAAGAAGAAACTACTAATTTTATACAAAACTTACCATACTATCAAAGCGACAATACTAACTGTCATCTGTCAAGTAAATATTTTTATGTCAGGTTATACAAAAAATGCATTATATTTGCATATTGGTTAATACATCAACGAAGATACACGAAGATAAACGCTACTGTAGAATTCTATTTCACATGCTACGTCGGTTTCTATTTGTAGAATCGCTTTCGCATCTATTCTACAATAGAATTCTACATGGCGTATGCCACTACAGGTTCGCTTCCGATCGAGGCAAAGTATTTTCGAATTTTAAATGGCACAAAATTGACCCCTGTTGCGCACTTACCACGCCAGCAATGAGCGCCCGTGAGGTGACGTCTGGTAAACGCCCGCACGGTAGAAATATGTCATTATAATTACCGATATCTGCGAACAAATCAGATTGGCACACCCACCAATTGGTAATATGCCGTGATGATCTGTTTATTTATTTGTTCTAATAATAATACTTACCTACTGGTGAGGAGATATTAAAAAAAAATGATTATTTGTATCATTTTTAGATGGCGGTGCTTTCGGTGTTCCGAAACTGCACCGAGATCGAAAACTTTGATTTTTATTAGCACCTCTACTAAATATAAAACATATCCAAAAAATTTGTAAGATAAAGCCTTATTTTTATACCCCACGACAGAACTATAGTGTTTTTATGAACGTTATAAATTTAAAAACAATTTTACATTTTATTGTTCTTTAATTCAGTCAAGGATAACGTGACATACATGTAGAAATCAATACATTTCCTTTAATATGTAAACAATGTTACAAATTGATTTTTACATGTTATTCATACAATAATAACAGTATTATTTTTTCTTTACCTTTCACAAATTCAACGCAATTTTATATATCTAGAATTTTATATTACAAAAGAACTAAATACAAATATTATTACTTATTTTTTCTTCCCAAAAGAAATTGGAAGATGTTGAAACAAACACATATTTAAAAGAATTTAACCGTTTAGCTATAAATCCGGGCAGAATAGCGTAGTGTCAAATTACCGCGTTTTAGTTTTTTTTATTTTGCTGGTTCTGGCCACAAACTTACGCAGCCACCTGATGGCGCTGCCATAAAACCTCGCAGGAAAGGATTCTACAGCATTCCAACAAGTGCGGAACTCTAGATATAAAAACGACCACAGGAAAAACGAGCAGAATATTATGAGCGGTGTTTCTTTTGCAAATGTACCTACCTAAGGCAGTGTTTCTCAATTTCTTTATTCTCGCGGCAGACTTTCTGAAGAAAAAAATTTTCGCGGTACACGTACGTTAAGTAGTAAAAAATAAAGTTAAGTAAATATAATTTTAACCAAACTTGTAATTATAAAGTTTAACATGAGAAAACAGTTTTTTCCGATTGACATTAAAAGTGCGATTTTTTTGACACATGTCTATAAAATGTCACTTTTACTGCCTAGGCAGTAAAAATATTTTTACTGACTAATACGTAGCAATTGCAATTTAAACGCATAGCAACCATTTAACAAACGCATAGCAACATAATTTGATGGTGATAACTTTCAAAATATGTATGTATTAAAAATATTCACTGAATTAATAATAATTATCAATCGGAAAAAAATAATGTGTTGAACATGGCACTAAACACAGATTTACAGCTTCGCCAGCCTCTGCGGTAAATCTGGCATTTTAGTGCCTAGTTAAACAAATAACTATTTTTTTTCAAATATTAGTTTTGTTCCGTAAAATTTTATGTGAAGATTATATATATATATATATATATATATATATATATATATATATATATATATATATATATATATATATATATATAAGAGTATTTTTGTTGTCAATACTTCTTTAATAGTTATTTGTATATCAAGGCCGCGAAATCACTCTTTAGCGAACCGAGAGAGAAATTGTCGCCGTGGCAAGACAATTTCGGGGGCGCTAAAGGATTTCGCGGACAAGGTGTACACAATATTTTTTGTGCAATCGTAAAAAATATGTAATTACAAATTTTATTAATTTTAAACAGTTTCATTGTAAATAAAAAGTTTGCTTTCAAAGTGGCTATGGGATTAACATTTGATAAACAAAATCATGCAATTCTCAATGTGATTGTTTACCTAATTTCGCGGCCGCTACCATGACAACGGTCACGAAATTTAATATCGTGGCCTGTATTGCAACTGCGAAATGCTTATTTCGCGTCCGGTTGCACAAAAATTAAGTTTAGTCGGGCAAAGTGATGTGCCATTTGAAAGTTTCATATTGAAAGTTTCAACTAAAAAATTTCAAAAATGAAAGTTTCAAGTTATGTTTGGTTGATTTACATGATGGAACTGGTATATTTCTTAAATATAAAATTTCAGAATTCACGTCATTTTAAGTATGGTGAAAATTAAAGGTAGAATTTGGCGATATTTCAATGAAATAAATACAAAAGACAATAAGATACTTTCTATTTTAAATAGCTTAATACTTAGTTTTTACATTTTTGTATTACATTTTGATTAATAAATTTTTATTTAGTTTTGAAGCTTTTGTCTTTCTTATTCTCAAATTAGTTAATTTGAGATCCAAATATTTGAAATTTTTGTGAAACTTTCAATAAAATTGAAAGTGAAAGTTTCAAAAAAATAAATTTCCGAAATTTGCACATCACTAGTCGGGCATCAAAAGCATAAATTTCAAATTTTTGGTACTCAAAAATCTCTATGTAGCACCGCTTAAAGTTTTGTTGAACAGATAATACTTGTAAAAATTTATTTCCCATGTTGAATACATCTGTCACGTATTCTCGTGTTCTCCTTGCAGGTATAATAAAAAATAACAAAAACAATCTTTTTTTGCGCGATCGGGTTATTTTTTATATTTACCGATATAGTGTTTCCAAGACAGTAGGTCTTATTTAAAAATTACTGAACGGTAAGTGATGTGACTCACGTCGGTAAGTGATGTACTTCACTTACCGTTCAGGAGGCGAGACGGTAAATAAATAAACACAAAAATCAAAGCTTACTTCAAAAATAACAAATAATTTTTTTTAATATGTCAAAATAATTTTCTAATCCTATTTTTCCTTTAAATTTTGTGCGTCGATCGTGCAGAAAATAGTATAAGCATCACGAACGTTAAGGAATTACCGATCTCAGACAAAATTGGGATCTTCGCTTCGCTCAGTCCCCAAACATTGTCTTCGATCGGTAAACTGTCCTTATCTTTCTTAATACTTACACCCGGTTCCATAATGTCACATGAAAGTCTCCTTTTTTTAAAGCTTACTTTTTTGAAAAGTCGACTTTCAAAGCCAACATTATTTTGTGTCAAAAATTCGAAGTGACGAATTTTGAATTTGACATTTACAATGGAAATTCACGCAAAAAAGCAAAAATGCGGATCTCTAAGTGCCGAAGATCAATTACGATTGATACAACTGATAGAAAAGGAGAAAGATATAATTGAAAATAAAACTACAAATAAAGTGGCAAATGAAGAAAAAGTATTGCATCAATTTTATGTTAACGCATCAAATTTTATGCATCACGGTTTGTAGGATGCAGCTTGGAGGCGAGTTGCCACATCATTTAATGCTGGAGCTATTCAGCACAGAAATGTTGAGAAATTAAAAACTAAATATGACAATTTAAAAACCAAGGCTCGTCGCTGAGAAAAAGCAATATTTAAAGGAAATAGAGGGTGGACCGGATTTAAGTTATGTTTACGATCCAATTATAGAGGCAATATTACAAATTATTAATCGTATTCAATTCTTCCTAGTAGTACAATAACAGTGGATTTAGTTAATCTAAATCTATTAAAAAATTCAACATCATCGTATTTGTTCATACAGTCCTCCCTGTTTCTATATATTTTTGGTCTTCTTACAAAAATGAACATTTCATCTTCTGATGAAGAGCTTGCACTAGTGTCACTTTCCATATTTCACTTTTAGTTCAAATCTGTCAACGAAATTTCTGAAAACGTAGCCTAGCTACGTGTCAATAAAGCCGACTTTTCCACGCATAAAGGACAAAATTCGGGACTTTACAATAAAGTACACTTTTTTGTAAAGTGCTCTTTCAAAAACGATTATGGAACAGGTTGTGTCACAAAAAGGCTTCTTTTCGCTTTAAAGGAGATTTCAATATGATTATGGAACCGGGCATTAATATACTATTAATCATTAAAATATTTGATAGAGATAGAGTGCATGTTTACAAAAAATTATAATTAATGTGAGACATATGACTGGCAATGTTTTATTTCTTCAATATTAGGCTTTATTTCGGACGGAACCCTAATTTCGTTCTCCAAATTTTTCAGTCTGATTTTTCATGTTAGTAGTGAGAGTTGAAAATCCTAAGTTTCGCGGCACACTCTTTGAGAAACACTGACCTAGGGCAACGATATTATGGATTTGACAATCAAATTAAAGGGACTTAGGGAACTACCCTGTAAATCATTCCAATTTTTATCCTTGTTCTTATCCTTGAATTGCACCTTTGGATTTCTTTACTCTCCACATCTCCACTCTTTCCCAAAAGTAATACACCCTCTCACTAAACCCCTCCCCATCCTCCAACACCCGAAAACGTCCCCCAGGTCCCCGAAAACCCTTCTATCCCCCATTTTGCTCACTGATCCTTCCATGCACCTTCGGATCGATTCCGCGGACTGGGGGGAAGAGCTTGGCGCTCGTCGGCCGCCTCAACAGTTGGTTCGCGTCCGCCGAATCGAGCAGAGCTGCTGAACGCGACATTCGGGCGTCGCTTTCCCTACTCGGGAAGCTGAGGGATAGAGCAGGACGCTGAAGACGGTGCTACAGGTGCAGTGGAGGGAGATTATGTGATGTCGGGTGGAATGTGGAAATAGGGATGTGATGGTGTGAGATCGATAAAGGAGGATAAAAGTGCATTTTGGATTTATTTCGGAATTTGTGTAAAGATTTATGGACATGCAGGAATTTATAAAAGAAATTCGTTTGTGAAATTTCCATAAAACTAAGTTTCGTTGCATATTTTTTTGGATTGTTGATAGAATAACGAGCACTTAAAATTTCAAGTTATATTTATTTTAAAAAAATATATTGGATGTTTCGGACAAAATTAACCTTCATCAGCGCCAGTAGTTGAATAAAACAACGAAGTATTGTTATATTCTTTTGTTTTACATTGTAATTATGTTTAAATCCAAAGATTTATTGGCAAAAATTAACCTTAAAAAAGAGAAACTAATGCCCGGTCGTAGAACCGTTCATCAATTCTTCGATTATTTGTAGGATATTTCCTTGGATTCAAAGCTTCAATTGGTTTGTTTTATTTAATCCTTTATTACTAAGATTTAGGATTTGACGTTTCGGCCTTGAAAAAGGCCATTTTCTAGTCAGAACAATTGTGGTTTACATATAGTAAAGTAAATAATTAATATGGTATTGGTTTTTAACAAAATTAAATATAAACCAGTACCATATTAATTATTATTTTTGACACACCTTTCTATATGTAAACCACAATTGTTCTGACTAGAAAATGGCCTTTTTCAAGGCCGAAACGTCAAATCCTAAATATTAATAATAAAGGATTAAATAAAAAAACTGATGTGGCCAGCACATTACCTTCCGTGAGTTGTATGTATTTTGCAGAAATGTCATACAGAAATTTCCTTGCTGTATGTATTTTATACAAATTCCATAGAGAACAAAAGATCCTATATTTCCAGTAGTAAAATTATAACACAAACATACTGTCAAATGCACTTGACATTGACACCTTTCAATCAGAATTTATAACATTAAATGTGAAAAAATGATATTTAACATCGTTTTTTCAAGAAAAACTGTTAAAATCTTCAAATGAGGGTACTTCCGGTTGACCAATTCTAACCAAAATCTAATCAGCTCTTCACATGGATGTAACGAAGAGGAATTCGAAAAAATTATAATTTTTGGAATTGTAGTATAAGAGTTATCGCATTAGAAAATTTTGTCACACACACGCACACACACACACGCACACACACACACACACACACACACACACACATACAGACATCATCGTAAAAATAGTAAAATCGTATTCTAGGGACCCTAAAACGTGCTTATTCATCAAAAACCCACCACTGAATTTTTTGACCAAAGACAATACCTTCCTTACCTAAAGCTGAAGGAAGGTAAAAACCAATTGAACCTTTGAATCCAAGAAAATATCCTACAAATAAACTTCCACAGCTTCAGAAACTTCTATTACAAATTTTTCGATTAATTAACGGATCATTAAAACGAACAAATGCAACGCGTATTTTGACAGCAATGATTTAAATGTCATGAGAACAAGGAAACTGATTATACTTTGTTGATTTTGATGGTCCGTTAATTAATCAAAGAATTGATTAACGTTTTTGTAACCAGGCATAAATACTTCTGGTATTGGTAGATTAAAGTGAACAATTTTATGGAATTGATTTTATATCTAAAATTTTGAAAATAACAATAAATTATTGACATCAGAACAGTATAGCGTCGATAATTCGAATTCCCTGTAATACAAGCGTCTGATTCCCCACATTTACGTTTTTCTTTTTTTAATACGAAAACTTGTTTTGCGTAGATTTATTTGTTTAAAAGTACTATACGGGTGTTAACAATTACTCAAAATGTATCAAACAGCATTTATTTTTACAACACAAAGGTGCAAGAATAAATGCTATTTCACTGAGATTTCTTGTAATTAGTAACGCCTTATCCATACCACAGTCGACAAATTTCCCACCATGTATTATACGGGTGTCTACTTGAAATCTGTTATAGATGTAGGGAATAGGTACAATATTATTTATTTTCAGTAATTACTTACCTTATAAATTTAAAGAAAAGTTATAAATATAAAACTTGTTCAGAATTAAAAACTATGCTATATGAGACAAAAATTATACGCATTTTTATATTTTGCGTAAAAACGCTAAATAAAATTTGCAATAGCATAATCAGAATGCCATAGAACTAGAGACAATTCATTTCACGTAAGAAAATGGTGTTAGTTTAGGTAGGGATACAAATTCTCAAGTTCACAAAAGCGAAAAAATATCATTTGACAGCTATCAGCTGTCAATTATTAAATAAAATTTACACAATTAAGTGATAATGTTTTGTTATAATTTTTAATATTCAGGTCTCGTTCATTTTTACAGATAAAATTATTTTTATTATTGACAAAGTTTGGTTCCACGATTTAAAAAAAATATATTTAAAACGGTTGGCTCTCAAGCGCCATCTGCTATTTTCTTACGTGAAATAAAATACATATAATAACAATAACCAACAAAACAATTCCATGATACACTGAAATATGCAATAAATTGTAAATTTTATAGTATATTCCGTAACTTAACCGCGGTGACCAAGGTTCTGGTTAAGCGTTCCGGAATTTAATCAAAACATAATCAGGATCGAGGTTCCATTTCGGAATGTGGTTCTTGAAAGTTTTGGTTACTTTTTCGTGACCACAACGACCACAATTTTTTTGTGGTTGTTGTGGTCATTTTCTTATCTCTTATAATATAATAAATAAAATTGTATAAATATATAATTATTATTAATAAATACTGATATGTATAATATTTACGTTTGTATAAAATAGACAGAGTTGAGTTACGTTGTCACTTATTTCTAATGATGCGGTGGTATACGACACAAATTAACCAAGATGTTCCGAATCACAATCACTTTTCAATAACCATAACCAACGTGAACTACAAGAAAACCATAACCACGGTCGTGGTTAAGTTACGGAATATACTATTATTTGGCGTTTTTTTTGTAAAATAAATAAAAATTGGGAATTACTTTAGTCGCATACACATATTGTGTTGTTTTAATTCTGCACAAGTTTTGTATTTTCAACTTTCGTCTATAATAATTGATATGTACATCTGTAAATACAAAAAAAAAAAAAAAATAGAAATTGTATTCCCTATAATTATATAGAATACGATTGCATTTAATTTAATAAAAACGGGTTTCTTTTTCGTACTGTCTGCCTTTAAATTATTTGAGAAGTAATTTCAAAGTTTCCTGTTTCCTGAAAATATAAAATACTGGGACGACGTTGCGGCTTCAATACACAATTACAGCATTTAAATTCAAAGGAATCTAAGGGTCTTACGCGTTAAACAAAATTGATAAAAGTATTAATTCAGATGCCATTATTGTTTCGTACAAGACACTTTTTATTGAGTATTTTTAAAATATAAAAAAGGTCTTTGGCTATATATATATATATATATATATATATATATATATATATATATATATATATATATATATATATATATATATATATATATATATATATATAGCTTATTTTTTAAACGATTATATAGTCGAGTTTACAGTTATATTTATAATCTTCAAGGCAGGCAAAAACAAAGGGTTAAAATAACCCGGCTCAGTGGGTTTTATTGTTTTTTTAAAAAAATTTAATGGGATTTTTGGTTTTATTGGATAATAATGAGATTTTAAATTTTATAGAATTTCATGTTATTGTGTTTTAAATATTAAAATAATTTCATAACAAACATTATTAAAAAAATTGCAAGATATATTTTATTGAATTAATAATATATTAATATAATAATAGCAATACTAATATATTGGCATAATTATTATTTATAGACTTTGGTAGGTACTGAAAACTTAAGTATTTATTAGTTCATAAAGTTGTATTATTTAACATTAATTTTCATTTAAGAATGTTTAAGTTTTTTTACAAATCACGGGTTGAGTTTTATTGTTTTTTAAGTGGCTAAGTCTTAAAAAGATAAAATATACCATTAAATTTAAATGATACAATTATTATTGAAATTTCAGTCTTATCAGTATGACATTGTACAATTTAAATAACAGCTACATGTGAATAATTTATAAAAATATTTTTTTCAAAATGACAAATATCAAAATGGAAAATTTACTTGTGTTATTGAAGCACAAATCGTACTAGAGGATAATTTTGAATTTA
>OY720450.1:72028708-72086208 GCA_963082715.1 Harpalus rubripes
AGAATAGCACAGGGAATAAAAATATAAACCAGTGCATATTTGCTAAACCATTTATATTTGCATAGAATGGAATAGAATAGCATAGAATAGAATACGAAATAACCAAATTTTATTTCTTGTTCTATTTCATTCCTGTTCCTATTCCATTTGAGTTACTCCGATGCTATTTATGTGATTCATCTCGTAGATATACATAATAAATATTTATTAATCATACTGTCACAAATCACACAATTGTCAAAATGACATATATCTACTTCACAAACAGTGAAATTAGCGCACAAGAATGAAGATTCAATTTACAGTAAAAGTGACATTTTATCTCATTCCATGTAAACTATAAATGGTCTTAAAAATTTCTATTCCTATTCTATTCTATTCCTTAATCCATTTTATTCCATTTTATCCTATGCAATCTACAAAACAGGCTTTAGGCAACGATCGATGGAGACCAATATTTTTCTGACTGGTTGCCTGCCTTTACGCAATAATTGTATATGTATAAAGACGTTTAGTTGTCAATGCATTACAATATGTACATTAAAGCCTGATTTATAGATTGCATAGAATAGAATGGAATAGAACAGAATAGCACAGGGAATAGAAATATAAACCAATATAAATATATGGAACCATTTATAATTGCACAGAATGGAATAGAATAGGAAATAACCAAATTTTATTTTTTTATTCCATTCTATTCCATTCGACTTGCTCCGATACTATTCGTGTGACTTCATTGCTTTTGACCTGTCCCCTAACCTAAAAATTAGTGTAGACAACCATCTTTAATACAAAAAGCAAACAATTTTTATTTAATTTTCATTTCATTTACATTACATTTTAACTTCTTTCACTAAACAAGTAGGGTACTCATATAAATTTACTAATAATTTTAAATGTGTACACTGAAATGGTTCTCCGCACATTATCTCTTGACTACCTTGTTTTTGTAGTCTTTATATTTCTTATTATAACTAAATTCATTAACTCCATTTACTTAAAATATTAAAATAGCTGTCACTTTGTTCTTCGCGCATGCGCAGTTGTCTTATTCACTACATTTCAAGTGAAAATGTAATGAAAAGTTAAAAATCGGTTAACATTGAAATGTATTAATGTAATGAAAATTTAGTTAAAAATGAATAATGCGCTTGCATGAACATGTCCTATCAGTTTCATTATTTTAACTTTTTAAAATTAAAAATGTAATGAAAATGAAATTAAACTGAATGCTGCGTGAATCCACCTTCAATAAAATTAGTAAAAGAAAGAATGGTCTTAAAAATTTATATTCCAATTCTATTCATTTTTTCATGCTATTCTGTTCCATCTTCTGTGCAATCTATAAATCAGGCTTAATGGTACATTGGGTAATTATTCTGACACATGAACTACCACATAAAATCAGAACAAATCCAAATTTATTAGGGTTACAATAAATTATGATAGTTGCTAGGCAAACGTTATTAGACAAAATAATAACATCCCTCAGAATAGTGGACAAGAACAAGAACCTATAATAACTTACAAAAATCGGATGTGGCCAGCACATTACCTTCCGTCAGTTCTATGTATTTTATATAAATGTCATACAGAAAGTACCTCGCAAAAGATTCTATTTCTTGTACATTACCTTAAGGCAGTTGTATGTATTTTATACATATTCTATATAGAAACTTTCTGGCAAAAGATCCTATATTTCCAGTAAAATTATAACAGAAACATACTGCCAACTGCACTTGACACTGACATCTTTCAATCAAAATTTTCTTAATTTAGCAGCTGTTTCCAGAGTTATAGCATAGCTGGCTAATATATGATATTTAATTTCTTTATAATTTTTTAACTCTTTATCCATTTAATATGAAGTATAAAATTCATTCAAATCGTATAGAGAATAAAATATTCTTTAATACTTATAATAACATTAAATGTGAAAAATGATTTTTAACATCGTTTGTTCAAGAAAAACTGTTAAAATCTTCAAATGAGGATACTTCCGGTTGACCAATTATAACCAAAATCTAATCAGGTCTTCACATGGATGTAACGAAGAGGAATTCGAAAGAATTATAATTTTTGGAATTGTAATATTAGAGTTATCGCATTAGAAAATTTTGCACACACAGACACACACACACACACACACACACACACACACACACACACACACACACACACACATACACACACACACACACACACGTGCACACACATACAGACATCATCGTAAAAATAGTAAAATCGTATTCTAGGGACCCTAAAACATACTTATTCATCAAAAACTCACCACCGAATTTTTTGACCAAAGACAATACCTTCCTTACCTAAAGGTGACGGAAGGTAAAAAGGATTGTTTAAAATTCCGAAACGGTTTGCGGGTATATTAAGATTTTTTATTTTCGTATGACTGATATATTCCCCAAATATTGCCCTCTGTTCAAACATATTTGGCATTTACGTATATTCTAAATCTCATTCAGACGACATTTATTCTTATGAAATCAATGTTTCGGTATATACTTCTATACCTTCTTCAATATAATATGTAAGTAAGATCTTACAGATTCTTAAAAAGAAAATTATTTCCACAGACTCATAAATTCATTTAACTGTTTTACAATATTATATAATTTTTTTCAAAAAGCACATACACTTATGTTTGCTTTCAAAATCAACAGCATAATTTTTGCAACCTCTAGTTTAGAAGGTATCAGTGTGTACCGAACGTTGGTTTTGTAAGAATAAATGGTGAATGATTTAGTTTTCGAGTATTTGTTAACATCTAATTTACACGAAAATCGAGTAAATAACCCATTTTTACCCTGTATTTTTTTGTCGGTTGACTAGTTATTTCCCTGTTTAGTTGGAAACTAATAGCATCATTCTTTAAATTTTAGTGTAGGTACGTTTCAAACGAACCTAGCGCTATTTCCAATCGAAATACAATGTGATATAGCTTGTCCGTGAGCTAGTGCGGTATGTGCCGTTGGAGATGATGCCCGTGAAGATGTCGGGAGAGTGTAGGAACCTCCCGGAGCAGGTCGCAGAACCGCTCGGACATGCTGTCCGTGACTATGTTTGAAGACATGAACCGCTCCGAGCAAGAGAGTCTCTATAGGACTTCGCGTACGCTTAGTCTTGTCCCGCCTGTGCCGAAGGTTCGCAAACAAACAAAGGATAACACGTAGAGGGTGTTTTCGAAAAGATAGAGATAATCTTTGGAAAAATCACTGAAACATGGCTCATTTGGAAAGAGTGATTTGTTGATAAAGAATAGTTTGAAATCCGTTGATTGTGTTTCTGGGGAGATTACTGCTTTTGGGTGGTTGATTGATTGTTTCATCAAGGGATGAAGTGATTCGTTCATATTTTAGAAGTGGAATAAATTGACCGTCAGATGTGTGAAAATGAATGTTTGAATCATATACCTATTAGACCAGCGTTTCTTAACCTTTTCAAGGCGCGACCCAAATTTAACTATTGCATAAGTTTCGCGACCCATTATATAGAAAATTATTTAAAAAATAAAAATATGTTTTATTATAAACAATAATATATTTTTATACTAGCGTATTATAACAACAACTTTTCGATTGTCATTTCCGTTGTTAAATGAAGTACTTTTAAGCACTAGTGCTTAAAAATGACAGTTTAATGCGTAAAAGTAAAAGTACTAAATACCTATTATAACTGTTTATTTATGATAAATATTTACAACGCAATTACTTAAATTACTAAATTGAACATTTGATGTCGTTCTTAATACTTCTTCTTGGTTAACTTCAATGTGGGTACTCCATAAAATGGATGGCTTATAAATGGATGATAATTTCGAAAAATAGGCTAAAACTACCTTTTCTGTAATGTGCCCAACGATTTTCTCCGCACACCAACTGTCTAATTTTTTGTAAGTTTCTTCATACAATTTTTTTGATTTTCCTGGAACCAGTGTAGCCAATGCAGCATCTGCACCATTTTCAATATCAGAGTCAATCTCTGAGTCACTCATTTTAAGTAAATTTATTACCAAAAATTCTCAAGAAAAATTATACACCGAGCACGTTGACATCAATGTTTATTAAACAACATATTGAATCCCATAGCAACAAAATGATGAAACTGATGCCTGCCTACTTTTAAATTTTGAAAAATTCAAAATGTTGACATTTGAGAATAAATATAAATAATCTGTTTTAAAACGCTAGTATAAAAAATCTTGTATGGAATACGTTGCGAAATCGTGTTTGAAGCACTATACGTGTTATCCAACTCGGCTACGCCTCGTAGGATAATTTTCACGTCGCGTGCTTAAAACACATTTCTTTCGCAACTTATTACATAAATAGCTATTATGAAATTAGAAAATTAATATGTACGAATATATCACATACCTATTTATAAACAAAATAATATAAATATAATACCAAAATAAAATCAACAATTTCAAATAAAACGAATCTTATTACAATTTGGTACAGGAATTTGATACAATTTTAAGTTGTCTGATAGTCAAATGTCGGAAACATAAATACTACCTTCCCATATTTGTCCAATTTTACTTTCGAACATGTTTGAAAATGCATTTCTTTAAAATTTTAAATCAAAAATACGTGTAGCTAACAAAAATTAATGTTAATTAATGTGAAACCTTGAGTTTGTATAAGCTTGGAAAGTTCTTCAAATCGCGGCGGTTCCTAAAATTTAGTTTTAGTAATTAGATTCGCACATATAGATACATACGAGGAGTAGCAAAAGGTAATAATAATATTTTCAATTATTTATTTCCCAAGATTGGTTCTTCTTTTTTTACCAAAATGAACACAAAGTCTCGGTAGGGTTATTAACAGTAACAATTCTACATTGTATTGCCAACATTAGTAACATTTTAATGAAATTTTATATGCATTTTAGAAATATATAATTGGCATTTAATAATCAAAATTGTAAAATTCTGAATAGTTTCCGCGACCCAGTCAAACCCCTTCGCGACCCAAATTTGCATCGCGATCCATAGGTTAAGAAACGCTGTATTATACTAATATATTGCTGATGCTCGTATCTTTCCCATAAGAGTAGGCGAATGAAATACTGTGAAATGGAAATATCATTTCTGTATAAGTCTATCTCACACAAACACCCAACTTGGAAACGTGAAATAGACTTATGCAGCTATGATATTTCCATTTCACAGTGTTGGCTTCAAGAAAAGCAGAGGATTAGCAATATATTATTTAATAGGTATATGATTTGAATACATATTTGTCTGCCTGTATATTTAGACATTTTTTGTTGACTTTCCTCCTAAAATATTTCATAACTTGAAAAAATTAATAACAGTTTCTGTGTTGTGGTTTTAAATGAGTCACATTTCGGGCTATTTAAAGGCTTTGGGTATCGATTCGCCATATTAATAGAGAAATTATTCTACATTTGAAAGTCAAATACTTGTTATTAGTCTAGGATTAAAATAGCCTATAGGTACGCAGCAGGAGAATACATACAAGGATTCTGAATTGTTGCGATGAGTAGAAAAGCGATTTGTCGATAAACCAAGAAGTGTTTTATTTGTGTTTTAAAATTTTAAATAGTTATACAACAAGAGGTTGGAAAATAATCAAATATACAGTTGACAGGACGAGATGTGTTGCCTAGGAAACACAACGACACCGTATGTTGAGTTTTGTTTTCAGGTAACACATCGAGTGGCTTATTCAGAGAAATACAGTCATAAAGGTTGCTATGCATATAAAGATTGTTATCATAAAGACATTTGTAACAATCTTTATAAATTTGTCAAGTCAGAACCTACGTCGGTATTATTAACAATCTTTACAAAATCATACTTGTGAATTAACCAGATTATTTGGCAATAGCTAACTTCATTACACATATATGAACCTAATCTAACCTTAATCTTGTCTGTCAACGCTTTAATTTTTTTTTTAAATATGAATTGTCAATTATATGTTATTATAAACATTTTTCCAAAACAACTAAAGAACTATATGATATTTATATCATTTTCGGAAACTTCTACATTATTTAATATGGATTTGTTTATTCCTAGAAATGATCTCAACGTGATTGAAAATTTATGGGAAGATTTTTTTTTTTTTATTTTGACTGAATATGTAACAGAAACATCACATATCACACAAAGTTTTCACAGAATGATAATAGTAACTTTCTTCCAGACTTTATCGTTCTTGTGATAATTATTCAAGTCGACGCAGAATCTATATGTATAATAAATTGCATCCTGCTAAAATATAAAAACACCAATATTTGGCTATTTTGTAAGAAAGTTGTTAAGTCTTAGCATCGTTGCTTTAAATTTTAACCAATACAAACAAATGTAAAGCCTTTTTTTATGTTTTATGCAGTGTTCGCAATTATTATTGGTTATTTGCTATAACAACGTTGCTATTACTTGTTCATTTATATTCATGGAAGACATGATTACATAAGACTCATTTGTCAGCGCCCGAAACACCTTTAGGGGCCTATTCAGAACTCAATATTTGTGTAGTCGTTATAATTGTTATGTACTATAAAGATTGTTAAAATCAAATTTGGTATTCTCAGTACTGAAAGTGGTTACCGTCAACAATTGTTAAGTGCTTTGACAGTCTTTATTATTAGGCTTGATTTACATTAGCAGTACAATAACGATACGATACTTCTTGGTCCAATGTAATTTAATGGACCCATTTACATCTACGTTCGCAGTACGATGACGGCTCAGTGATATTTACATTAGCGATACGACCAGGGTACAATATAGTTTTGTTTCTATTGAAAAAATATTGTATATCATAGTAACAGCGTAGTATTTCCATGCAAGGGGGAGTGGAAGGTTGCGTTTGAAGAGTTCGTGCATTTCAAGTTGACGTTCATGCCTAAATCAGCCGAGTGAAAGTTAACATATGCTCGAGCATATGCTAGTAGGTGATTGATATTTGACATGTTTTTGACTTTTTCATATTTGTCTTTTAGTTAAACCAAAATTTAGTCAAAATGAGCTAGAAATGAGAAATGATTATACGTATACATTTATTGAACAAAAGTTCTCTGCTTATAACAAGAACGTGAAATGTACATTGTAATTATTACAGAAAGTACATAAAAAATAGTATCGTTTTGTAAAATTTTCTGGATTTTCTTCTTCTTCTTTGACAAGAGTAAGGACAGTTATAGCCAAGTCGGTATTTGAGAAATTTTTAAACATTATACGACGTTTTCTACTTTTGATAGAAACATGACATATGCACCACAAACTGCATAATACATAAAAGACAAAACTATATTGTCATGGTATTTTATTATGTTCGTACCGTCGTGGTATCGGCTAATGTAAATGCCTCGTGTAATTGACGTACCGTCACTGTACCGTTATTGTACCGTCAGCGTACCGTCATTGTACTGCTAATGTAAATCAAGCCTAACGATTGCTAAAACTATGTATTTATGGTTGTTTTCACGTTGTTATTTCTAGTATTTGACGTGTGACAGGTTGAATGAATCAAATATTATAATTCTTCTACCAAATATTGGTGTTTTTATTTTTTAGCACGATGCAGTTTATTATACGTAGGTATAGATCCTGTTTCAACTTGAATAATGATTATAAAATCGATAAAAACTGCGATGGAAGAAAGTTATTTTTGACATAAATACATATTTCTTTAAAATATATATTATTCTATGGTATTCTTGAAAACTTTGTTATTTATTTTGGTGCCAATGTGTGCTCTTTCTGTTAAATATTCAAATAAAATAAAAAATGTAAATCTTCCCATAAATTTTCAATCACGTTGGGATCGTTTGTAGGAGTTTACCCGTTTTAAATAATTTAGATGTTTCCAAATATGACACATAAATATCATATTGTTCTGTAGTTGTTGAAAAACATAATTTGCGTTTTAAATATACTTGTCAACTCATTATTTAAAAAAATTAAAACGGTGACAGATAAGGACTATGTTTACACGTATAGCAAAAAAGTTCTTTGACTTGACTTTAACTTTCAAAAGGCGACTTTTGCCGTTGTGTAAACACTCTCGCCTATTACTTTTCTTCCTAAAGTCAAGTCCAAAATAGAATAGACTTGACTCATATAAGTGACTTTTAAAAAGTCGTGTGAACCAACGAACGAAACATACTTTACTTTACTAACAATGACATCTAGTTTTCATCCACAAATTTTTAGTAATTCGATACTTACACAATTTTGTGTTTTATATGTGAATTTAAAATTGTCACAAATTTTAAAATATTTTATGCAATTATGTAGTAATCTATTTCGCATCCAATATTGTTGCTGCATAGTTATATTATGTAAAAATATCGCGCTTAAATTTAGTAACTGTAGTTTACTATCCCTTTTTTCTATAAATAATTTATTCTTAATTATGATTATATGATAATAGTTAAGTAGGTAACTTACATCACACGTGTTATAACCAAAATTTACTTTGCTGTCAAAGTCAAAGTAGAGTGAAGGACAAGTAACAAACGTAAAGTCAAGTAGATTTGACCCTTATGTGTAAACGCACCAATAAATTGGCTTTTCATAAGTCGCCTTTTGAAAGTCAAGTCAAAGTAAATTTTTCTCATACGTGTAAACGTAGTCAAAGGTGAGATTGGATTTTTTTTGCCTGAGTGTCAGGTCGCGAATTTGAGGAACCGGGTCCGATCCCGACCGACGCCAAATATTTCCAATTTTAAATGACACAAAATTGACCCCTGTGGTGCACTCTCCACGCCAGCAATGAGTGCCCGTTACCCGTGAGGTGACGCCTGGTAAGCGACCGCATCATCATTACCGCATCTGTGTATAAAGCAGATTGGTACACCCATCAATGGGTAATAAGCCGTGATGATATATTTATTTTATTTTTTATTTATAATGAAGTTAGCTATTGACAAATAATCTGGTTCATTCACAAGTATTATTTTGTAAAGATAGTCAATAATACCGACGTAGGTTATGAATTGACAAATTCATAAAGATTGTTATAAATGTCTTTATGATAACAATCTTTATATCCGTAACAACCTTTATGACTATGTTTCTCTGAATAGGCTACTTTGTTGTGTTTCGCGAAACACAACTTAGAAACGCAAATAACCGATGTTATACAGCGTAACTAAGAAAAATTGAGCTATCTGATTGGTCTATTTTCCGATGAGTTGTACAGTCTTTATTATTGCCTTGAGTTTCAAACTCTTCATAATCAAAATAGTTTTGATTCTTTTCTGGGAATTTTTCCTGAAAATACTACTCGACTATGTTAGAAATTTCGTCCTACTTGCTATTTTCCGCGCAGGAATATTTCCGAATTCCTAAAATTTCCAAGTACGTAAATTCCACTTCTGTCGTAAAATGTGAACGAATCACGATGAATTCCCTCAAGGGCTTTCGTTCAGGGACCCACCAGTCATGGAAATATAGTTCAGGTTAAAGTTAATGACCCCAGATATGACCTTTTCCTGGTATTCTCTGCTCAAGTGATTCGCATTGCGGTGTATCACACCTGGTATTTTAAAAATGTTATAGGATATTTTTATTCGTTATGTTTATACTGCGTAATTACGTATCTATTTCTATGAAAACAACATGTGCTGTAGGAAAGAAATGGTTATCTATAATGTTGACATGTGTTTTGATACAAAACGGATATGACTATGATTTGTTTATTAATTTATTGAGTAATCATGACTGATAAGAATAAAAATAATAACTTTATTTCCGTCTATAGATAAATGTATAAACTTTTTCATAAATAACTGTTAATTACATACGTTTTTATTTTATTTTATTTGGGCTTAATCCAAATATAAAACATAACATCTTAAAAGAAATTTTGTCATATCTATACAGGTGATTAAAAAATAGTGACAAATCTATTTTATTTATTTTTAATTAGACATATAGTTCAAAGTACAAAGTTAGTGCAATGGAAATTTTCTGCGTAGATGGTGCGGAGGGGTGTACCGCATCTCACTAGTTTTTAAAATTTTTTTTATCTGTATTACTAGTGGAATTTATAATGAAATAAATAAAAGAACGATTTATATAAAACATATTGATAGCTTTAATTTCAAATTTGAACGCAAAACTCAAACAAAGTAAAAATCTATGTGGCCAACACAACACCTCTCATTATTTAATTATTATTAATTTAAATACATAGGTACTAACATAGTTAGTCATGCTGGAAACTATATTTAGTTCTGTTCCATATAACTAAAACGTTACCACTACTAATATGAAATGATTAGTATTTTGACAGTAACAGTTATCTAACAGTTACATACATTTGAGATCTAAACTATGTACCAAGGAGTTTTGTTTGAAGCGTAGGCTCCGGGATTTAAATTATATATTATTTTTTAAATTTATCCATAAAAATTAAAGAGTATTAATTTTACTACAGTTTGGCATTAATATATTTTTTCTATATATTTTATGGATAAATTTATAAAATTATCTATAATTTAAATCCTGTCTACGCTGTAAACAAACACAACTCCTTGGTTACACAGTTCATATCTGAAATGTATGTAATACTATGTTCCGTAAGTCAACCAAAAAAAAGCAGATAGACATTGAATTATATAACATTTAAAATTGCCACAACCTGACATTTAATAAAAATTAACCAAATGAATGATAACGTTCAATATGACAATGAAATTGAACATTTTGTTACATTTAATGCCAATAATAATAACACAGCCAACAATATAACAAGTATAATGTTTTCATATTTACATCTATAATAATTATTAATTATACCACTAATGCGGTTCGGAAATTAGACATTGACGTTTATCGTTTGATTTTGTTATGATTATGTTTGAAAGTAGCGACAGTGAGGATGTAAATACCAGAGTAACCAGGATTATTTCGTGGTCGCCGTGGTCCAATTTTATCATCCTTTTTCAGGAACCGCGTTTCAAATAGAAACCAGAAAATAATTTCAGGCCTTACGGAACACTAAACCGTAAACCTGATCGAACCTGTTGCATTACGGAATATACTATAACTGAAGATAAATGTCACTGTCAAAGAACTAATCATTTCTAATGATTAATTGTAACGTTTTAAAAAGAAAATAGTAAATATAACAATAATTATATGGAAAAGAATTTAATTCAGTTTCCAGTATAAATGTACGTATATATTAAAATTAATAAAAAGTAAATGGCGGGAGGTATTGTGTTGGCCACATCAGATTTTTTATTAATTAACTACTTAAGGCTGGTTCATGTAAGCTGTAAAATTAAGACTTTAACTTAGCATTAGCATTAAGACTTTGCATTACATTGCCTGGTACATGTACTTCTTAGGGCAAATCAATAAGAGTAGGCCTGTAATGTCATTTTTTCTAACAGCGACACATCATTCATGTTGACATACAAGGACATATAAAATATAGATATGGATAGTGATACAGACGTTGTCGTATTTTCAACAATTTTTATAAGTTTAATTGCTTTGGCAAATAAATTTAAGAAAAGAAAGAAAAGCATTGGGGAGCTGACCTATTTTTTTAAACGTCAAACGTCAAATTTAAAGACATGAATATCGCAGCGACAAGCTTCTGATTGGTCGGTATTAGCATTATGACTTAAGAATTTAGAAATTGGCGTATTCTAGGGTTACGGCATGATGCTAAGGTTAAGGTTACAACTACCGTATACCGTAGCACGCATTTGTCTATACTCGAATTATTAATGCAAAGTCATAATGCTAATACCAAGGTAGAGTCTTAAGTTTACAGTTTACATGAACCAGCCTTAATGCATTATCAGTTCGCCATGTACCTTTATTTGTTGAACTATCAAAGAGTAGACCTTTTCAATTTAACAACTATCTCTGTCTATCGCTGCAGATAGTAAGTAAAATGGCGCCAACAAGCGCCAACAATTGATAGATGGGCTGCCAAACGAAACTTCAAAAATATTGCAGCCATTAAAATATCTGTATTCTTTGTGAAAATGTGCATCGTTAGACATTTTAGCTTCAATAAAAGTTTTTGTAACTTCTTATGAGAAGTTTTTTAAAGTTGTTAGGGTTAGGGACTATTCTCACATTTTCCGTTTAAATGTTTTAGAAACAAACGGCATGGATCTCACTTGTTCTTACTATGCGCAGATCCCCATTGCGTATATCTCCTATCTCTTTAAATTGAAAAGGTTTATTATGAAAAAAATATTTACATCTAAATTTATTTTTTTAAAATTTAAGGCAAATACAAGTTGCCTAAAATATGTTAGTATTTAGTTTATAATAGTGCTACCTGGTACCTAGATATATATTTTTTTTGTATATCTATTTGGTGTAGCATTTATTTACGTCTAATTTTGTTATTCATTTATAACTTATGAGTTATTGATTTTCTAAATTAATTCTTGGAAAAGTACAATAATAGTATGCAATTTGAATATATTACAAACACATCCATTCTATATTTTCCATTGATTTTTTCTCCAATGATTTATTTTAATATTGTATTACCTTAATGGAATATTTTATTAGTAAAAACATATTTGATACCGCAAACATACATAAAATACATACACAAGAAAGATACGCTTTGAATTTCAAACAAAAATAAATACGAATAAATCTTTTCTTTTGAATATCAAAAAGGGTTGAATAAAATAAATACACAAATATGATTTATATTTCATCCGAAGTAAATTTAAATAAATTTCATAAGTAAAATATTTCAACAAGAGACCACATCGGAGGCGGGAATACAGGAAAGTAAAGTAACCAGTATCTTGTGATTCCGGGTACCTGAATATTTTCATCATTTCGGGATAGATTTAGATTGAATCGTATAACATTTAAAATTGACACAACCTAACAAAAATAAAATTAAGCAAATGAATGATAAGGTTGAATAATGCCGATAAAAATAACACAATCTACAACATATCAAATATAATGTTTTCATACTTACTTCTATAATAATTACATATTAGTAATACCACTAAAAATGCAATTTAGAAATTTGACATTGACGGATATCGTTTGATTTATTTGAAAGTACCGGTTTGGTAGCGGTAATGGGGGTCAAAATACCAGAGAAACTGCCGTGGTCCGACTTTTTACTAATTTTTTTCAGGAACCGCGTTCCAAATAGAAACCGGTAAATAATTTCAGGACTTATGGAACACAAAACCGTAAATCTGGTCGAACGGGTTGCGTTACAGAATATACTAATACTTATTTAATCTCATCACAATCGTCAAAATACAAATAGTGTCAATTACGATGATTAGGATGTCTATTAAAAAAAATAAAACTGATGTGGCCAGCACATTACCTTCCGTCAGTTCTATGTATTTTGTATAAATGTCATACAAAAAGTTCCTTGCAAAAGATTCTATTTCTTGTACATTACCTTAAGGCAGTTGTATGTATTTTATACAAATTCTAGCAAAAGATCCTAATTTTCCAGTAAAATTATGATACAAACATACCGTCAACTGCACTTGACACTGACACCTTTCAATCAGAATTTTCTTAATATAGCAGCTGTTTCCAGAGTTATAGCATAGTAGGCTAATATATGATATTTAATTTCTTTATAATTTTTTAACTCTATATCCGTTTAATTTAAAGTATACAATGCATTCAAATCGTATAGAGAATAAAATATTCTTAATATTTATAATAACATTAAATGTGATAAAATGATATTTAACATCGTTTTTTCAAGAAAAACTGTTAAAATCTTCAAATGAGGGTACTTTCGGTTGACCAATTATAACCAAAATCTAATGAGCTCTTCATATGGATGCAACGAAGAAGAATACGAAAGAATTATAATTTTTGGAATTGTAGTCTTAGAGTTATCGTAGACGAAAATTTTGTTACACACACACACTGACACACACATACACACACACACACACACACACACACACACACACACACACACACACAAATACACACATACATCATCGTAAAAATAGTAAAATCGTATTCTAGGGACCTTAAAACGTGCTTATTCATTAAAAACTCACTACCGAAATTTTTGACCAAGACAATACCTTCCTTACCTAAAGGTGACGGAAGGTAAAAATGGCCAAATTCACTCATGTGATGGAATGTAGGCACGTCAAATGGAAAAACTAATCGTCTGACGGTTTTTCTACAACTTGTATTATCTTTTTTATTTAATAATTAAATTCAAAAGATGGAGTAATATCTTTAGGAGTTCATAAGCAGTAAAACACTATAATATCCATAATTATCTGATGCGGACCTAATGTGTAAAGAACTGTCACGTGCGTTTGCATTTCACCGTTTATTGTACCCGAGTGAATAACACCTCTGCAAAACTTGAATGAAATTGTAAACGTAGCTGGTTGTGTTCCAGGAATGCATTGCAGTTCTGTTCGTTATATTTATAAAAGAGTTTTCCTGGAATAAAGCCTATTTTTACGCGATGTATAATTTCATTGAATTAGGCAAAGTATTGGAGGTAGTGTGATGAGTAAACTTTTTAGAAATTTTATCAGGATATAATCAGTAATTTATTGAGCAAATTCATAATTTATTCTGGCAATAGAAATATCTAGCATATTTTTTGTCAATATATTTTTATTGTCTTTTATCCATAACTCATCTTTATGTTGTACTGATTAACACAATTTTAAATAGAACACCTTTGCTTACCTATATTATATATTAAAGGTGCGTGGTTATTTCTGAAACTCCTATCAAATTAATTGCTCGACATTTCATAGATTTATTTCCTTTAAACTAAATGATAGAACTGTATATATTTTGTGATGCATTTAAAAGCATTTAAAAGGAAATTATCTGACCTGTAGTAGGTAATTTTTAACAACTGGTTAAAAAACATGTTGATATTTATATAAAAATGAATTTTTAGTTGTCAAATCATTATCTATTGGATATCTTTTGAATTAGTTAAAAATTAACAACTTTGTTACAGCTATTAACATACCTATGATTGTTATGAGTATCATAACTGCCGCAGATGTCCAAGGCTTGCTATGATTCATACCATCTGTGGTTTGTTCAATAGTTTATCGGTTTCACAACATGAAGGCATTATTAAGAAATATTATATTTTGAAATTTTCTCATTAGTGATAAATAGAAAAATTATTTTGACATAGGTCAATATGACAAATATTCAAATTATGTGCTTTATTCTACATGTTTATTATTTTAGAGTAAATTAAACCGTGGTAAGAACGATACACTAATGTTATCTGTATGTATTAATGCAGAGCATTATACTCTCATTTCATTTTATTGTCACTTTGTAGACTATTGTTACATGTAAGTATGATAATAATATTACCGTACATTTATTATTTAGTTACCAGCCTACTTTTGAATATGTAAATAAGTACAATGTGTTCAAACAAATTCCTAATTCGGAGTAGGCTATGAACAAAGAAACGTATGTTTCCCCAACGATGACACACTTTATTCTGATTGACTGTTGGAAAGGAAGAACACACACACACACTTACACTTTACACTTGATGAACACTTAGAATTTACGTACATGGACATTACTTGATAATTTACTGACTATTAACTAAATAAAGTTTTATTTACATGATTAAAATTATTATTAACTAAACATAACTAACACAACTAAGCAATTACTAACATGTTACATTCCGTAACCAAGTGGGCGGGCGTTTAGCGCGCGCCCCAAAATTAAAGCACACTACATGTCCAAAATAACAAACGTCTTCACGACGCGACGAACTAATCTAGACTCTGTAAAACAAAGCGCTATATTTAGGACGAGATTATCTTAGGGGTACAGGGTGCTTAGGCTAGGGCATTCAAAGTCACGCATGTATGCATAATCTAGACTTAATGATCAACAAATAAATGTCGTGACAATCATAATAAGATAATAATTTCTAAACTGAATTTTGATATTTATAACTAAAATAGATAAACAGAATTAAAATGTGATTACTGAAACTATAATTTAGCAAAGTTTATAAAAAGTTATTTATCAGTTATTGCTCTTACCCTCGTCTTATCACAACGCAATAACTAATCGAATAAAAGTTGAAGGAATAAAGGGAGCCTTAAATTTACTGTAGATAATTAAACTGAGAACTGAGCAGAGATAAAGGTCATGTCATGGGTCATTCCCTTCCTGGACAAAATCCATCCTGTTCCATCCTTAGGTCCGCCACCACTCCCACGGCAACATCCAACCCCTGTCCAGTGGCGTCCGCCTCTTCGGTTCTGGGGGCGTGAGCGCAGTAGACGCCGTTGGTGGGAGCGGTGACGACTTGGTACTGAGCGTACTGAAGTCGCCCGTGAACCACGTGGCTGCGGGCAACGGTACCGGCTCGGGAGCCGACGAAGACCTGGTACCCCCTGGAGATGGTTCCCACGACGATGATAAGTTCCGGGCGACTGGGTCCGAGGATGAGCTGACCGAGAATGAACCCTCGGAGAGGGTGCCGTTCTTGCAGAGGCTCAGGGGGCATCGGACGCCGAGATTTGGTGGGTGTGAAGATGGTTTCTTAAACACACTAAAGGAATTAATTATAAGAATCAGATAAACATACATTTTAGTCAAAATAACGAGGGTGCTTAAATAACTAACAGCAAGTTAACATAAAAACCGCGTGGTGGCGATTAGGGGTAACCACAGGGATTTAATGTGGAATTTTACTTTTAAACATTTGCCTACTTCTGCAAAGTTGTACAGAATTAACAGATGCACGCAACACTGTTCACATTTTTTGTTTTTTTTTACTTTTTATGGAAATTCGAAATATTTTCTCAACAAAGAAGGTACAAATGTCATGGCAAATTGATTATGCATTATAGCTTCATAATATTGTAAAATTTAGTAACTAGGTTAATTATTTATGTAAATGCCAGTAGGTAGCATCACTTTAAAGCTAATTTAAAATGCTTTCAGGAAATAAAAAATATATGAATCATTGCATATAAAAAAATCAATGAAGGTATCATTTTGAATTAGTGCTTTCTGCCCTAAAATTTAAGCTATGTTAATTGAAGTAATAAGCAGACTCAATTACTAAGTTTATTCCGATAATTTCAACCCGGTCGAATTTCAAGGCTTACTCTCTACCGTTTGTTATACCGGGTCGGGTGAACTCTATTTGAACCCGATCGAAAGCGTTGGTGAAATTTCAATGTGTTTAGTTATGTTTACTTGATTTTTTCGGACAAATATGATCGAAAATGGAACAAGAATAAGTAATGACATTATGTACCTACATCCCGTGTGTCTGTCTTAAAGGTGTACATATAGGATATTAACATGGGAAATCAGTTGTTTACAATTTCCTGCACCTCTAATTATTTTAAGCAAAAATGCGTCAAATAAAGCATAAAATTCTGCATCTAAATCAATAAACAGAATTACTTTTACATGCTTTGTAAGGACAGAAACTAAATATGAAAATGTCGAAAATTACGTTCAAAATATCGACAGCCAAATAAATAAACGCTAGACGTTTTATCAAATTGTCAGAAACGTCAAATAAGTTCACTTACGTTGTGACACATAAAACGTCTAGCATTTATATATTTTTTGTTCAGTTCCATGGCTGTTGATATTTAAAGGTAATTCTATTTATTGATTTAAATGCAGAATTTTATGCCCTGTAACTTTTATTTGACGTATTTTTGCTTAAAATAATTAGACGAGCCAGAATTTGTAAAAAACTGATTTCCCATGTTAATCTCCTATGTGCACCTGTAAGACAGACACACGGTATTTTTAAAATAAAAGGTTACGAATTTTTGACTGGTGGGAAAACATTATGCTACAATTTACAAATTCAGATTGATTAGAAAATTTTAGTCTCTAAAAGCACTTTTAATTATATTTGCGAGGTACTAAACACTAAATTGAATATAATTTTTAAGCGACCCTTCAAAAATTGTAAGTTTAAAAAAATATATTGCTCTTTCACTATATTGTCTCGCTAGCTGTTGAGAATATGTAGTATTTTAACCTTTTTTCCGTGCATAAGACCGAGAATTTTCATTTCCTTCATTAAGGAAAGAAAATACATTACTTCCTGATTCTGCCAAATGTTTCTTTTTGACATAATTCAATTCTAATCACATACGATTTGATTGTGAATATGCAGCTGACAGATAACCTCTAACGATAGTGAATCATACATGTACTTCGATCGGATTGAGCGTTTATCCCGTAAAGTCAATCCGGTCGAATAAGGTCAACCCATTTGTATTTTAGAGTCGAATTAAAAATTTCAATCTGGTTGAAAATGCATTTATTCCGATCATTTCAACTCGCTAACTTCAATAGGGTCGATCAACTCATTTTCAAAAGGGTTGGAACTAAACTAGGTAAATATAATTTCTTTAAACCACAGTATCGCCCATTAAAACTTATTTGACATATGTTTAAAAACTTCAAAATCCACCCAGGGTGATCTTGTTCGAAAATACTGTTAATTTGCTGTTACTTTTTGAATCACCATCGTATGTATTAGATATAATAATTTTATAATTAAAATGATTTATTTAATTACTTAAATAGTGTGTTTTTGATATCATTACAAATCACCTAGATAATATCGGAATTTGATATTTATTGTGGGATTGTGGTTAACAATTTTGCTACTAATTAATTATATTCTACTATACTGTAGTAAAATATAATTAATATTCTAAATTGGTTCAGATTTATCGTTTAATACAAATATGTATATTCCAAAGGTAAAATAATTTGAACTTTGCAACAAATGATCGCAACTTTGAAAGTCTTCATATAAGATTAATTTCTTGCTATAAAATAGTAATTTCATTATACTGCAATAATTAAAATCGCCGTTTTACTGCTAACTGAACGAAGAATTAGTTTAGCTCACTTTGTTAATTTTACGTCCATTTAAGGTCGAAGTTTAAGTCTATAGTAATAAACGGTACAGAGTAACGACTTTCATTTTAAAATAGAGTTTGCTTAGTTTACGATTCCAATTAACTTGGACTATTTTACGATTTTGAATGGCTGGTAAAAGTACGAGTATTAGTTACATTAAATTTATATTAAACCAGAGTATAACACAGTTGAGTAGGTAGTTATTTGCTGTGGATGTAGAACTACTAATCTAAATATGAAAGACAGAGGGTTCATACTTTTTTAAATAAATAGCTTTTTCCTGTTCCCTTAATTTTGCCGGTGTGTAGTTAATATAAATACAAAAGACAGATCAACTGTCAACCTGTCAATAACTGTCAAAAATATTACATTATTTATGGAATTTCGCATGTCTGATGAAAATGGTTCTCAAATGGATGATATTGAAGATGTTCCAATCGCTACTTTAAAAGTGAAAGATTGTTCAGCAATCGAGAGGAAACTGTTAATTCGGTAAAGTTGTCGATGTACTGCTTTACCTTCGATTAGGACAAAACTTGGTCAAAATATTCTTCTCATCAAGACAAACATAGGAAAAATAATAATAAGTGGGGGTCAAAGTCGGTTGACCTTCAAAACACAGTTTGTTTATTTTTAAATATTTAATCCATATGACTTTTATATAACACAATGTGTGTTTGGTAGCTTGCTTTTTAAAATTCGTAATAAACCTAACCTTACCTAACCTAACCTTACCTAACTTAACCTTACCTAACCTAACCTTACCTAACCTAACCTAACCTTACCTAACCTAACCTTACCTAACCTAACCTAACCTTACCTAACCTTTTTTTTCGTAAGGAGGGGAAATCTTCAAAAGACCCCCCCCCCAGTTCCTACTGGGGGGAGTGTGGGATTTTTACCCACTAAAACCCCTCCTTCCCTCCTCTCCGTGCTCCGGGACCAGCAACCATTCTCTCCCTCCTCTCCTTCGTCTCTATAATCCTCTCCAGTATTTGGGAGATCCTTTGCCAATGCTCTGAGGTTCTGAGCATTACCTCTACTAGGTTATCAGCTGTCAACTGCTCCCCTTCCTCTCCTATCATCCCTAATCTGTCAACTGTCCATTCTGGGCAGTCGAAGATGACATTCTCCGCTGAGTCTTCCCCTCCACAGTACATGCAGTTCGGGTCCGTTGCTCTCTTTGCTTTGTGCAGGTACTTCCTGAAACATCCGTGTCCAGTCAGTGCCTGCGTAAGAAAGTAGCTAACTTCTCCGTGCCGCCTACGTGTCCACGCTTCAATGTTGGGGATAAGGCGCCGGGTCCAAGCCCCTTTTTTGCTTTGCTCCCATTGCTCCTGCCATCTCCTGTACATCTCATCCTCGGCTGCCCTTTTCCCGATTGCCCCCTGCCTTTGTCTCTGTTCAGAGATCAGGTCTATTGGGGGTATCTTCGCTAGGACAAGTATTGCCTCCTCAGATACAGTCCTGTAAGCGCTGCATATCCGGATTGCCATCTTCCGCTGAACCTTAATCAACATGCTCCGATTCCTTTGCTTATTGAGCGCGCTTCCCCATATGTTCGTCGCATATAGCATTACAGAGTGCACGACACTACTTAGCATCTGCCTCCTGCAGGGTTTAGGGCCCCCGATGTTTGGCATCAATCTGCTAAGCGCTGTCGCCACCCTGTCGGCTCTAACGCTCACATCCTTGACGTGCTCATGGAACCTTCCTCCTTCGGCAATCCGGACTCCGAGGTATGTGAGGCTGTGTTGTGTCACAATCTCCTGGTTCCTTAGGCGAAAAGTCATCCCTTTCCCCTTTCGCTGCCCGGAGAGTAATATGGCCTCAGCTTTTTGCGGAGCCAGTTGAATGTTTTTATCTTCAAGCCAGTCGACCTTACCTGACCTAACCTTACCTAACCTAACCTATATAATAATTTTTCAGGTGTGCGTCAAATGGAAATATGGATTAAATATTTAAATATAAACAAATTGTGTTTTGATGAGAAGAATATTTTGACAAAGTTTCGTCCAAATCGGAGGTGAGGCAATACATCGACAAATTAACCGTTAACTCATTGTTAAAATGATAAATCTTAGAATCGTATGTAACCTTAAAATGTTGCTGCATAATCCGCTCCTCCCATCTCTGCAATCTTAAACCGGATGCAGTATAGAACTAATATTGCTGCAATTGTTTTGTAAATTATTACACACGTTGCCAATGCATATTTGATTAAAAAACAATATAATGAAAATTTACATTAAAATTAAAAACTGCCTAGTCTGGGAATATAAAAACGGTTTTCAATTAAAGACTAAAATATACACCTCTAGGATAATCTTGAAAAGGTTGGTACTTCTTGTGGGAGACGAGATCATGTTTATGATCATAATTATATTTGAATATTCAAAATTAAATCTTAATTATTAACTTTTGGAATATACTGTATATTATTAACCACACCCCCACCCTTCTAACAAACACACCCACCAACTCCAGGCGAGGCCCACCACAAAAGAGTCCCTACCCCTTTGAAACGCAAACAGCGGTTTTCACGTGGGAGGGAGTCTGCACCACTTGACGAGCCGGTTGACGAAGAGGTGGGCGAGGAACCAGCTGAAGAACCTCGTGGAGTGCCTGACCCTTACTATCCTATATATCTGCCGATCGACCAGGCCTTTAAAGCCAAGTATGTGTTCCACCACAAGAAGGGGAAGACTTTCCAGGAGAGGCTGTATGTGTTCTTGGAGCATCCTGGAGGATGGATATGTTTCGTTTATCACTTCACAGTGTAAGTAGACACTTTTGATAACATTTAAAGTAAGATAAGGTTGAATGTCTATTTTGTATTAGGATAAAATTAAGCAGACACATCTAGGCCCGATACCACTACCTCTAGTTTAAGTGACAGTTTATTAACCATTAGTAAAGAATCAAGCTGAAGGTTAGAAGCGATTTAAACAACAGTTTTAACTTCCAGTTAGCTCTAACCAAAGGTGGTGGTAAGAATAATTTTACATCATAATCATTGGTTATAACTACAATCCCTTTAACTAGGGATGGTAGGAACGGCCTTATAGATCACTTAAGTAATGGAACTGAAATCCGGTTTTGATGCTAAACTGACCACAAAACTGAAATTCCCTGAAAAATTCTGCCGGATTATTAATCTGTTAATAATTTTGTTGAATAATATGACATTATCGACCTAAATGTTTCAGGAGTTCGGTAAAACAACATTAAGGATCGGGTGCTAGAAACACAGCGGTATCTATGTGTTATTTAACTGCCTGGTACCTCCTAATATATCGGTACCTTTTTACGGCATGCTAGAATCGAATGTTGGCTGTTGCTTCGTAACAGACTGGTATCAGTCAGTAATGGCATAAACCAATGAAATATGATGCGTTCTTCCACAATTCATTAGATGGCAACACTGTCTAAATGTCAAAGATGTCAAAAAATAATAAATTTTTGAGATTACATTCAAGCAAAAAATTATATTTTTTGCAGTTCTCTACTAATAAATATAAAATCATATTTGTTATTTTAAAGTATAAGAAAAACTAAAGAGAGAAATTTCACGTCTTTCGAGAAAAATCATTTAATAAATATAATTTTAAGATACAAAGATAAATTGACTGTTTCAGGTAAAATTATTTTTTATTCGGTTCACAGTTCTTTGAATGATCCGCAAATCATCTGCCACCATTATTTAAAAAATCCTTAAATAAAACGCACGGAACAAAAAATGAAGCAAGCATAAATATAATAATTGACCTGTATCTAAGAATCGTAAACAACAGAAGCAATATTTTTGTAATTCTGCTAAAATTGATTTACTTTTCAGTTACTGGTTATAAGTTATCCTCTTGTTCTTTTTTGAAATCTTGTAACCTTTCTTAAAATCCACTTCATAATATCAAGGTTATTTCGTTTTCTGAAATTTCTAGATCGAAATACACGAATTATATTATTATTGTTATATTATTATTATTATTATTATTATTATTATTATTATTGTTTGATGATTTTAAGAAGAGATTTTGAACATCAAAATTACATACGAGCAAAATATTACCAATTTGACAGGTTGACAGTACGTAAGTCAGGTAACTGGTTATGAAGTCGCCGTTATATGTATCACAGCTTTCACGATGCATTTTAGGGTAACATACTTTCTAGCACGTCAAATCGTCAGGTACCTGTCTGTTACATGTAACTGTGTGATATCTAACGTTCTACCACTCGGGCCTAAAACTGTTAAATAAATATAATACAATACTTGGCATCAGGGAAATGAATAGTTCTTAGTTCTCGCTAGAGATGCACTCGATTTTGAGCTTTGGTCTGGCCCGGCCCGAATCCCGGCTCCATTTCAAGTTGAGGCGAGTGGGGCTTTCCATTTTGACCTGGCCCAAAAATCGAGCTTAACGTATTAAGAGGCATATTTACCCCTGTGCTAAACTATGAAGCGAAAATTCAAATAAATTGTTTCTGTACTAGAACTATTACATTTTGAAATATTCAACACAACACAAACCTACCTGCGATATTAATCTGCATTTTAAAAAATAATTATTAAAATATATTAGTATTTGACTTTGATTTTATAGGCAAAACAGCATTTCTCGATTTTCCCATAAAATCAAAGTCAAATACTAATAGATTTCAATAATTATTTTTTTAAAATACAGGTTAATATCGGAAGTAGGTTTGGTTGTGTTGAATTTTTTAAAATATTAGTAGTTCTAGTAGAGGAACAATTTATTTGAATTTTCGCTTCATATTTTAGCACAGGGGTAAATATGCCTATTAAGAATGTTATAAGGGCAATAACACCTGAGGCCACCAGTGTACTTTCCGAGGGCCTCTGGCCTGAGGTGTGTACGTTGACTGAATGCGGTATTGTCCGTTTAACTCCTGTGGTGCGTTCAACGTTTAACGTTCGACTATAATTTTTTAATAGTCTACGGATTACGAATAAGCAAGTTTTAATAAAATTTATGGAGTAGGTAGTCTATGAATGCTTATGCTTGTTTTTTAGGCTTTATCCCAGTATCAATATCAATTTCTTGACAACATTACAATAGCAACAACTCATAACACGCCTTTGGGTGTTATTTGATATATAACAACCCTGAAAACAGGGTTGTTATGATTATAATAACATACCAGTCGGACGTTAATAAATAAAGAAAACAGTTTTAAGTCATTTTACTTCAAGAATTCAAAGTTATTCATTAAAGCATAATAATGTTAATTGTGATGTTAAACGCAGATAATGAAATCGCAAAATTCACAGAGTGAGTAAAAAGTTTCCGACACTGTGAATGAGGGTGGTATTTAAAGTTACGTTTTAATTCCTGGTTAGGAGCTAGGATACCCCTGGTTCATCAATTAGTTACATAGGTACATAGGTCGAGAGAAGTAAATTGGTGTTTTTTCATTTTATTATATTGTTACTACTCGTATACTTAAATAAAAGTGATTTTTGTTTATACCGTAATGATTTTACACAAAGTTAGATAAAATAAACTCTCACGTAAATAATCGTACAAGATTTGTTAAAAAAAAGTGTAAAATTTGAAATGTCTTCCGTAAACGTGGATTTATGCATTCTACTTTTTTCTTTTTCTTTTCGCTTTTATTTTTACTTTAAGTTTGGTACTTTACGCAGCTACTTTAAAGCATTCAATATGCTTACGCAGATGTGATTTTTCTGGCATATAGTCGCAAATGTCAATAGATAAATATATCCTGTTAAAATGGACAAGAATGTAATAATTTGTGCATATAAAAATATTATTACTTAGTAAATAAATATACTGACCAGTTTCATTTAATACAGACGCTATACTTTTCCAAACACTCTTTTTGGCCATTTTATCATTGAATAAAATATTTGTTTTATCATATAAGTGGGGATATTTTTGAATTAAATCTAATAATAAGCAATCCTGTTCTTTACTGATTTTTCGTTTGCATAACCTAAAACCTACACACAAAAACAAATACACAACACACTGACGTTTGTGAAGTGGAGCCCATGCGCAGTTGTGATATTCTTTTACTTTAACGGTCATAAATTAAAAGTTGGTCAACTTAAGGTCTTAAAGTAAAATTAAAAGTGTGCACATAAAGCAATACATATATTAACACACATTTATTTTTTATAAAGTAAAAGAAAAAGTAAAAGTAAAATAAAAAATCTGATGTGGCCAGCACATTACCTTCCGTCAGTTCTATGTATTTTGTACAAATTTCATACGGAAAGTTCCTTGCTAAATTAAATATTCTATTTCTTGTACATTACCTTCCCGCAGTTGCATGTATTTTATGCAAATTTCATACAGAAAATTATTATTTTGTGACGTTTTCTATATACAGTGTAATGTATCTGCAGAAATAAAAGATTTATTATTATTATTATTTCTTGTACATTACCTTAAAGCAGTTGTATGTATTTTATACAAATTCCATACAGAAAGCAAAAGATCCTATATTTCCAGTAAAAATTGTAAGACAAACACACTATGTCAATTTCACTTGACACTGACATCTTTCAATCAGAATTTTCTTAATATAGTAGCTGTTTTCATAGCTATGGCTACTTTATGAAATTTAATTTCTTTATAATTTTTTAACTCTATATCCATTTAATATTAAGTATAAAATGCAGTCAAATCGTACAGAGAATAAAATATACTTTAATATTTATAATAACATCAAATGTGAAAAAATTATATTTAACATAGTTTTTTCAAGAAAAACTGTTAAAATCTTCAAATGATGGTACTTCCGGTTGACCAATTGTAACCAAACTCTAATCAGCTCTTCATATGGATGTAACGAAGAAGTACACGAAAAAATTATAATTTTTGTAACTGTAGTATTAGAGTTATCGCAGACGAAAATTTTGTTACACACACACACACATTCACACACACACATCCACACACACATCCACACACACACACACACACACATACAGACATCATCGTAAAAATAGTAAATTCGTATTCTAGGGACCCTAAAACGTGCTTATTGATTAAAAACTCATCATCGAATTTTTTGACCAAAGACAATACCTTCCTTACCTAAAGGTGACGGAAGGTAAAAATAGGCTGCATAAATCCACCTTAAACAAAGTGTTAAATACTCGTAGGTCTGTAATTTTTATAACAAGCTTGCACTAGAAGCGTCTCATTTTGACACGAAAAAAGTTAAACATTTTAACTTATATCAAAATTAGGAATGCCAGATGCACTCAATTTCGAGTTTTGGCCCGGCTCGATTTCGAGTCATATTTCGAAACTAGTCGGTTAAATTTATGTCGAGTCGATGGTAGAGTTAGGCTTTTTTTGGTCGAGTCGTTTCGAACCTCTTATCCCGGCTCGGCCCGGCCTGAATGTATTCCTAGTTCCCACATCATGTTTCTGAAACATTTAGGAGGAGGAGGGGATTAAGAAAGGCCTGCTATCATTCGATGTCTGAGTCAAAATATATATATTTGTATTTTATTTATGTATGAAGTTGAATTATTGTATATTCTTGTAAATTGATATAGTTTTTATGTATAGGAAGGTACCTATACAGTCTTGGAGCAAAAGTACAGATTATACTTGTTGTTTAGAAAAATGTTTGAAAGCCTAATGAAATCACTTTTAATCTTGTTGACATTTCCCCGTGTTTTCGTGAAGATTTGAAAGCTGTTTTCAGTTTTTACGATCTATCAATTTTTTATTAAGCTGTGAGTCACTGCAGAAAAAGATGTTGTCACGTCAGTGGGTTTGAAGAAAATCCGCTGTTTTATTCCGTTAGTGTTATTTTCTTACGTCTTACAAGCTTCGTTGAGTGACTGCCGAGATTTTATCCTTCGAAATGTACTCCAGAACAAAAGAAAACTCCACTGGGAAAGGAGTTCTTTTCGGGATTGTCAGCATTATCTATGAAATAGTGATATGTGTGAATGATGCACTTCATATTATCTAGGCAATTTAATTTATTGCGTAAATAAACGTCAAGTGGTGCTTATAGTTAATAATGATTATATTTGGAACCACTACATAGTAGCTTATTTTCGAATAAGTGGTTAATAAATATGACTATAAATACAGGGCGGACTGTTATTGAACATTTAATTTCTGTAACATGCTGTTAACGCCAATGAATTAAGAATAAATGGGGTCCATAGTCTATGAATTTTTCTCAAATTCTTCATTATTTTTTTGTTAGTAATGAAACTCGTCAACAAACGGAAGCAATTGGTTCTTCCACTATTTTTATTTTTAAACTTTATTTAAATTGAAAGTTATTTTTTCCTAGAAAGTCTTATCGTATTCAGGTGTAATGGAATAGTAATTTTTCTATAGTTTACAGCTTCATATAATTGAAAAATCTGGTGTGGCCAACACAATACTTCCCGCCATTTACCGCCCGAGTCACAAAAAAGATTAAGCTAATCATTATTTTTGGATTAGCGAATTTTACTCTAATTTTAGCAGTTTATTTCTTAAAATATAGGCTAATCTAATCCAAGTAACTACCTTTTCTGATAATAAAATGAAGATAAAATTTTAAATACCGGGATAGAATAGAATTCACTAATCCAAAAATGAGATTTAGTTTAAACTTTTTTGCGAATGGTTAATTTTTATTAATCTAAATACATACCTACATATTTACTTATGCTGGAAACTGTGTTGATTTCCTTTCCTATTGATTTACTTATTTCTTTTTAAAACGTCACTATTATTAATTTGAAATGATTAGTTCTTTGACAGTGACATTTATCTGTCAGTTACATACATTTGAATAACTGCGTAACGAAGGCGTTTTGTTTGTTTAAAGCGTAGGATCCGCGATTTAAATTATAGATAATTTTATAACTTTATCCATAATATATGTAGAAAAAGTATTCATGCAAATCTGTAGAAAATTTAATAATCTTTAATTTTTATAAATAAATAAATAAATAAATAAATAAATATATCATCACGGCATATTACCCATTGCTGGGTGTGCCAATCTGCTTTGTACGCAGATATCGGTAATGATGATGACATATTTGTACCGTGCGGGCGTTTACCAGGCGGCACCTCATGGACACTCATTGCTGGCGTGGAGAGTGACCATAGGGGTCAATTTTGTGCCATTTAAAATTCGAAATATTTGGCGTTGGTCGGGATCGAACCCGGTTCCCCAGATTCGCTACCAGATACTAACATTAATCTCGAAAAAATAACATTTAAAGGTATTTTTCGAAGAAAAACTATTTTGAGCTTCAAGTAAAGTGCCATTTCCTGTTATCCGATTTACACCAAATTCTAATGGGCTCTTTCCGTAATTTAAATAGTTCGAAATAGAAAGTTTCAAAATTTTCTAAGTGATAGTATTTGGGTTAGAGTGGAGGATCTACACATACATACATACATACACACACACACACACACACACACACACACACACACACACACACACACATACACACATACACATGCACACACACATACACACAGACATCATCGTCGTGAAAATGTTAAAATTGGTTTCTAGGGACCTTAAAACGTGCTCATTTACCAAAATCTCGATATGCGATTTTTAGCACGATCCCTATACCTCCCTTACCAAGGGTAGCGGGAGGTAAAACATACAATAAAACTTGTTTAGGAAAAAGTATTCATTCATAATTTGACTTTAGAATTGAAATTCTTTATACATATGTACCTAGAAAATCACAATCACAAGTCGAAAGAACTCTGCTATAGGCTTACTATTAATCATTCAAAATTTTCTCTAACTATTTTATGAACTCCTTTAGGAATATATAATTAATTATTAATATGTAAAATCCATGCTAATGTATAAAACTTTCCCTGTCAAAATATAAAGATATTATCTTGTTAATGACTCTCAAGAACGGTATTAAATCCTCCATCACATCATCGTCTGATGAGTTTCAACGCTCTCCATAACATATTCATACGCAATCACTTCTATAAGTTTGAACGAAGCAGAGTGGCTGTGTCCTCCAGAGATCTCCATCCCTCTGTAAGCGTCCTTGTCACTCATGCTGACGGGATAGTGACGTCATCTCTTTCCTCCAGAGAGTGTGTTACGTATTCCCTCAGAACTGAGGACCGACGCCGACGTCGCGTGAGGCTTTGAAACACGTTTCATTCTTTCTCGGAAAATCGATAGACATTAACTTTAGTTTGGTAAATGGATTCGTTTCTCGAAATTTTAATGGGGGTCATTTACGACGTCTTGAATAGGATTCTAGTGGTGGTGTTAATGTATCGGTAATCATACTCAATTTATTATGAGCTGATATTCATTTTAGGTCAGTTTTACGACCTTTGGTTAAAGTTCCGATTATCTCGGACACTTAGGCCGGTGATCAAACTGCCAGTGACACTAACCAAAGGATATAGTTTTGGTTTTATACGTTTATTGCAAACCGCTGGTGTTGCTGATATCATATCCGGTCCTTTGACATATATTATAAATCTTTCTTTCTTAGAAGGCACATTTCCACAAAAATTAAAATTAAATAAAATTATTACGATTCACAAAAAAGGTGAAAAGACAAATTTGGATAACTACAGATCTGTAGCTTTAACTTCAAAATTTTTTAAAAATTTTGAGTACTGTTTTTTGAACATATTCCAGTATTTTTAAATAAAAATTGTATTATTAGTGATAAACAGTTAGGATTAAAAAAAAATAGTTCAACATCTGATGCTTTGTACTGTTTTTACAATAACATTAGTCAAAATTTAGAAAAAGGGGAATATCCTGTTAGTATTTTTTGCGATTTCAGCAAAGCATTTGATTGTGTTGACCATCCTCGATTGTTAAATAAGCTGGAATCGATAGGTATTCGAGGTGTTGCGCTAAGCTGGGTTTCATCTTTCGAACGAACAGATCTCAGTTTGTTACTCTTAATTTTGATGGAAATTGTGTCAATTCGTCTGTAGTATATACAAATTTTGGTGTACCACAAGGTACTGTACTAGCTCTAGTACTTTTTGTCATTTATATTAATGATCTTTGTACAGTTTTATCTAACAATTGCACCCCCGTTTTATTTGCCGATGACACTACTTTAAACAACTCAAATAAGAATGATAATGCCTTGAAAATAGAATGTAACAGAAATGTACAGTCACTTACTGAATGGTGCTATAAAAATAAACTTTTTTTAAATGAAAGTAAAACCAAAATTCTCCGTTTTATTAAGCATGCTTATAAAAATCAACGAATTGAAATTAACTTTGATAAAAATACAAAAAGTAATAATGCTTCAGCTTGTTTACAAGGGATGTTGATAACCGAACATCTCAGTTGGAATCCTCATTGTGCTGAAATAGTTACGAAACTTAATACGTTTTGTTATCAGTTACGTCACCTAAGATTAATTTTAAATATTAAACAACTAAAGATGTTTTACTTTGCTACTATTGAATCTAGAATACGTTATGGTATGTCTGTGGGGCAGTTCACACTCAGCCAAAATTGTTTTTATTACTCAGAAGAGAATTATTCGTTGTATGGTAGGTTTAAGTTATAATTCATCATGCAGATCTGTTTTTAAATATTTAAAAAAATTAACAGTTACTTCGATATACAAAATGGAAATCTGTTTATTCATAAAAAACAATACAACACACTTTGAAAATATCTCAGACGTTCATGGCCATAACACCCGGCATAGAAACAATTTTTACGTCCCTTCCTCAAGACTAAACATTGCCGCCGGCGTAGAAATTAGCTATTTTTACTCCGGCGGCGTAGAAATTAGCTATTTCTATTCCGCCGGCGTAGAAATTTCCAGCGGCGTAGAAATGAAACTTCTACCTTGTGAATCAAGTCACAAAAAATGCCATTTCTACGACGTTTGAAAAAAAATACTTGTTATTTTGTTGTTATAACAATATATGTTTCAGTAAAAGCATTCAAAAATAAGTCAACTGGAAAGCTTATGGAAAATAACATTCTACGCACGGCTATGAATAGTGAAAAATATGTCTGATCATTATTCAATTCAAAAGGCAAGTAGTCAAAATTGATCTTGAAATGTAATTTTAAGTAGTAAAGATAATAATGAAGGATTCAGTATATTGCCACTCGCCGTTTTCTAATTTGATTTCATTTGTAAAATAAGATTCAAAGAAAATCTTTGATTTCTTTAGACAACATTTATGACTTAAATACATGTTTCTTTGTTTATAGCATACTCCAAGTTAGGTTTTTTTTTTCGAACACACTGTATTATATCTGAATTAATAAATGAACTTAGTTGCAGTGAAAGTATTGTCAACAACGAGCATCGTTTTAAAATGGAATGTCCTAACTTAGTCGAAACAATATGAATTTTTAAAAGACAAGCGTGCTATATCCTATTTTATAGCACACGCATCTTACTTGCAGATAACTTCACTGCATTTCGTACCCATAGGCAAAATATTGGTATGGCGATACTAATACTACGAAATATTTATGGATACATTTTAAATAAAAAAATAATTGTAATTTATTTGAAAATTTTGTTTCTTTTTAAATCATGCTTTTCTCAAGGGTTTATCTTCTTCAGCCTATGGTTTGGCATAAAACAAAAATATAGGCTTGACATAAACCATACAATAATAATTTGATTTAAATGCCATCGCCACTGGATAAACATTTGTACAGAGGGCAGTGTAGTAAATAATTACTAGTCCGTAACTCTACGACATACGTCATTACTATTTGTGGTGTGTTAGAAAGTAATGCCACCATTTCCCTATAGGTATCTGTCACACCACATAAATTAAACATACATCAAATAATTTTTCTCTTTCTAATGCAAAATGTTGTGTATTGTGTCTTTGAACAAATGATCTTAAATAGGCATCTTTTATGTAATAATAATACGCAATAAAAATTAAACACATCATATTTTTATTAGATTTGAGAGGGAGAAATATTATTTTGGGATAAAGCCGATTCCTATTCTGATTTATTTTTGTTTGACCACTCTTTGTTTTAAATAAAAAGCACGGGATATCGAAACAACACAAAAAATAAATAACCAATAAGCAACAAAGTAATCGATAAAAGAGGGGATTCCCCTAAAATATCAAAAAACAAGAAATATCAAGAATTCTTGAAACAAGACAAGAATTATGTGGCCAAGAAATGAGCAAGACAAGAAATTCTTATTTTCTTGTTTTGAAAATCAAGCCAAGAGATTTCTTGTCTTGATGAAACACTAGTTTTAAAAGAAAAACATTTTCTTTAGTTTTTTTTTTTTTTTTGGCTTCTAATGACTTCTGGAGATTTCGTAGATCGATTGATGGCGTGGGGTATCGTACTAGACATCCCGGAAAAGTCTATAAATTTTTCATAAAAATCATTTTTCGGTAATAAGTTCTATTAATTTTGTAATATGGATCGAAACGATAATATTGAAACATAAGTTAACAGTCTGTTTAGACTTCTTTTGGTTTCAAAACCGATACTTTGCCGATCTGTACTGCAGAATACATTTACCAGGCGCTACCTCTCGTCAAAGCTAACGTAAAGGGAGCATCGCAGAGATTACTTTTGTGTGATTTGAAAATTATTATAATAATCCAGACACATAATGCACTCTTCCTCTAACAAATAAACCATCTAGTTCTTATGGACTGTATACGAGTACAAAAACTACTTTCAATTTTTGAAATGGTTCTTCCCAGCATGAAATCCATTTAGTTTCGTCTCGTCTTCGTGCTGCAAGGAAAATATAATGAATTGTTAACTCGATAAGTGTAATGATGTTCTTGCGGTTTCTTGGGAGCTCGAGCATAGATGAAACATGAATTAGGTGGATCGCTGTTGAGATGTCTGATACACATTACAAAATATTTATCGGATTTGCTTTGTCGTTTGTCGTGATACTGATTACGTTTTACGTTTCAATTATTTAGTAGATTGTTTGGTACTGTTACTGTAAAGGTGCATTCGCAAATGAAAATTAGATTTATGGTTTTTGTTTAGATTTAACTAAGTCATTCATAAATACAAGTTTAATTTAACCTTATTTAATCAAGGAAAGAAAGAAAATAATGCTAGCCGGCGGGATTTGAACCCACGATCTCAACATCTGTACTGTTGCGTGTTACCAACTACACCACGGCTGGGCTATAAATCCGCCAGTCTATACAATCTTTTCTTAAGTTATATTCTCATCAAATAAAAATAGCACTTACATTCATCTTAATCTACTATTTGCAATACATTCCTGATAAGGTTGTGCGAATGTTTGACAATTCACAGGTGTTTAAACGTAGTGATAGTTAAGATATACCCCACACCTAACCTGTGATGCGGGTCTCATACACAAGCCTATGAGAATATAACAAGAAAAGATTGTATAGACTGGCGGATTTATAGCCCAGCCGTGGTGTAGTTGGTAACACGCAACAGTACAGATGTTGAGATCGTGGGTTCAAATCCCGCCGGCTAGCTTTCTTTTCTTTCTTTCATTGATTTAAAAATCAAATAAAAATAGCACTTACATTCATCTTAATATACTATTAACCTTATTGATTGTCCTGATATGTAAATGCTTCAAAAAAGGATTAAAATATCGGTAGAACAGTACTCAACAAATATCCGTGCGCCGTGAAACTTTCATTCGCTTGGCATTATTGGTTATATTTCAGCAACTAAGTTTTGTCTACTAGTTCTCGCATTTGCTTTAAAGACCGAATCCACCAAGTGAATACTAAATAAAGATAGGTGCATATTTCTATATCGTTTTAGACTCGTTATCATTGGTGAAGTTTGTGACGTCACACTAAATCATAAACTTAAAGTTTAGACATTGCAATGTTTAGCTTTATGAGTTGGATTTAGAGACACTAAATTCTGAAGTGTGAATGGAGTCATAACATAATCTGCGGCCAAAGTCTTTAAATCTGAAGTATAAACCATAAATCTGAACCTAATTTTCATTTGTGAATGTACCTTAATTGTACTTCTATAAAGATGTAGGAATTTGTTACAGTTTTTTATTTAATTTGTAGTTTTAAATATGTGCTCATAAACTTTCGTAAAATTTTAAATGGTTTGTAAGGTCACTTTCATACGATCCGACTTATCGCTGTGCGCCGCTTCCGGCACCTCCTGGTGTTTTTGTTATTTTATATAACGATTTAAGATTTATAGAACTCAACTTTTGTGCCAAAAAACAGGTCTGTCAGATACTAGAGTAATCCACCTTATAATTTTTCATTTTTATTATTTGTCAAAGTCAATCGACACTACCTTCGTTCAATGAAGTAAGCAAATGAAGCAAATGCTAAGTAAGCAAACGAGACTTGTTGCTTAGTACCTTTAACGGTTTGCTACTTATAATCATAAACTGTCGTCCACAACTATCATCGGATAAGTTGTAAGTTGTCACATATAACATGTGTATCTCTCGTATCTCTTTTCTTGGTCTGCGAACTTATGGAAAATGAATTTATAAATTTATTTGCAGATAGTGTGATTAATTTGGGAGAAGCTGTATTAATTATAACAAAATATTTAAAATTTAATAACATAAACATCCTCAAACACTCTCCAAACCCTTTTTGACATGTGGTTGACAAACACAAAGAAATAGAAACGTTTAAGTTAACTTCATGTATGTATAATTTGTATTTCCCGCCATTATATTTGATACTTCGCAAGACAAGCGAGAAATTTGTGGCATGGATTGCTTGCGAGCAAATTGAGCAAATGCTAAGCTAGTCTTTTAACAAATTTTACTTCCGGTTGCTTGTTTTGCAGGGCTTATTCAACGCCCCTAATGAAACAAAAATCGAAATGTAATTTGTCAAAGATTCTTGTATGATATGTTTTAGGAAAATTTTGGCTTTCAGGATCAAAATAATATTACGTGAAATGTTTTGTTATATTTCTTTATTAAATTTGGACGTTTCGGTAGTACCATAATAACTTCATATTTAAGTTCATAAGAAAATGATAAATTATTAAAATGCTGATGATGGCAGCTTCGTTCTGCCGAAACGAATTTAATAAAGAAATGTAAACATTTAACGTAATATTATTTTAATCCTGAAAGCCAAAATTTTCCCAAAACGTAATTTGTCAAGTTTGATTCTATTTGGGGTCTGGCCGCGAATTTGGGGAACCGGGTTCGATCCCGACCGACACCAAATATTTCTAATTTTAATGGCACAAAAGTGACCCCTGTGGTGCACTCTCCACGCCAGCAACGAGTGCCCGTGAGGTGACGCTTGGTAAACGCCCGAACGGTACAAATATGTCATCATCATTATGGGGTCTCGTGGCCGCGTGCCTGAGTGTCAGGTCGCGAATCTGGGGAACCGGGTTCGATCCCCACCGACGCCAAATATTTCCAATTTTAAATGGCACAAAATTGACCCCTGTGGTGCACTTTCCACGCCAGCAATGAGTGCCCGTGAGGTGACGCCTGGTAAATGCCCGCACGGTACAAATATGTCATCATCATTACCGATATCTGCGTATAAAGCAGATTGGCACACCCAGCAATGGGTAACAAGCCGTGATGATATATATATATATATATATATATATATATATATATATATATATTTATTTATTTATTTATTATTTATTGATTCTATTTGTCAAAGATTATAACGAACCCCTTTGAAACTTTACGAGTTGGATCAGTTTTTCTTGTTGATATCAGCGCTGTAACTTGGAGGTGGTAGTGTGACATGGGTTTTAAACCTTGACTTATCCTTTTATTCCAAACTCCTAGTACGAACTCAGTTTTAAGGAAATTTTGATTTTAATTAACAAACTTAGATTATCAGGGTATTTGCTGGTCTAAGTGAAAATTTATTAGAAAGTAGTTATAGTCGAACTAAAATGAACAAGATGGTTGAAATAATAAAGTTAGTTCAAAATATTCTATTTGTAAAACATTTTGTTCATTTTATAAAATAAATTTAAAATTCCAGTGTTCATAGCGCAATATGAGTGATCGAGACTGAGTATATGGTAATGGTTAACGTTAAAGCGTTAAATTCCGTTGTCCAAGTTGTGGGGAGTTGCACGAATATCATCTAACTAAAACAGAGAACACAATACCCTGAGCACAGAGCAGTGAATTAGAAATGAGAACAATGGCTTGCAGAACATGTGGTCTGGTTCACGTCGCTCCTCATTACTCGCATTCTCTGACTTCACGACCAGGAACGAGGACGAGTCGCGAAATGTCCTTCTACAGTTGGATTCAAAACCATTACGAAACCTTCAAAAATTTGATGATACATTTGGGTTTTATAATTAAAACTCAGTGCATTGATACAAAGGGAATTAATATGGATTGTCAACGTAGCTCGTATATACATGTACGTCTTTTGATGCAGAAAGAAATAGTTCCGTAGTAGATGTTAGCTTAGATTATAGAGCGAATTGAAATATTTTTGACCTACATATAATCAAATTATTATTGCGTAATGCCATTCTTACGTGAAGAATATTTACCTATTTTGCCGTGATTTGGTAAAGAGCAGTATCTGATTTGAACAAAGTTTGAATAAGGATTTAGTGTTTGCTTGCAGCCACTTTGTGTTATAAACTATTTATAGGAAATAAAAATTTAAACATATAAGTAATGGAATCTATATTTCTAAGATATGTTTATATTGCGTACGAGACATATTTCAATAACAAGTCACTTACTGCCTTTTTCCATAATTTGTCTATTTACCTACTGTAATAGACCTTTTCAATTTAACGACTATCTCTTTCTAGTGCTGCAAATAGTAAGAAAATGGCGGGAACAACTGCCAGTTGAGCTGTCAAACGAAACGTCAAAAATATTGCAGTCATTAAAATACCTGTATTCTCGGTGAAAATTTGCATCGCTAGACATTTTAACTTTAATAAAAGCTTTTGTAACTTATTTCGATAAGTATTTTTAAAGGTATCTGACATATTTCTCACATTTTACGTCTAATTTTTTTAGAAACAAACGCCAAGGATCTCAGTTGTTCTTACTATGCGCAGATCTCCATTGCACATATCTTCTATCTCTTTAAATTGGAAAGGTCTATTGTTATGGACAGGATCTTGATTTTACCGAATGATTAAAAATGACAAGATATATAAATGCAAAATAGTATATTCTACAACAAGTATTGGAATGGCTCATTATGCCATTTCAAACCTGTTGTAGACTATACTTTCTCCAACAAGATTTTAGGAATTATACAAAAAATGTTGATTAATTATAACAATTATCATATATCATCAAATAATTTTTTAACACCAGTCACTAAATTGCTTATAATAACAGCATTTATATTTTTCTTCTACTTTTTTCGTAATAACTGGCCTACTGTATCATTAGCAAGTTCCCTTATTTCTGGTAGCTTACATTCCATATCTCTATCTTCATTGCCACTTGACATTTTTCTCTACAAAATGTTATTTAGTTATTTTCTAAGTCACATTATTATTTAGATAAACTTACTGCTCTAGAGATTTTCAAAAATCTGTAAAAGTTAATAGAAAACTCTAAGGGTGGATTACATGAAAGTGGGTTAACCCTCGAGTTACGCTGACCCAGGGTTACATACACAAACAGAGTTTTCAGCCTATTTGACAGCTAATCTCGGGTCAAAACATAACACCGATTTCACGGGTTAACCCACAAATAGCAAAATACATTTGGGCGATAGTTGTCATTTCACGCGTCATATTTAACACAAAACACAAAATTACTTTTTTGTATTAAATATGACGCGTGAAATGACAACTGTCAGCCACATGCATTTTGCTATTTGTGGGTTAACCCGTGCAAATCGGTCAGTTATTTTTTGACCCGAGATTAGCTGTCAAATAGGTTGGAAGCTCTCTGTTTGTGTATGTAACCCTCGGTTAGCATAACTCGAGGGTTAACCCACTTTCATGCAATCCACCCTAAAACCGTTCAAAACCTCAAAACGTCAAACGCGAATTCAGAAATAAATAAATAAATATAAAACAAAGACTCATAACCATAGCAACCGGACCAAGATATTTGATATTCCACCCTAATATCCCAGTAAACAGATTCTGATTTGACGAAAGCCGTGTGGAATTATTACAAACGGCATACGGAATTATACCAAACGGTTTGATGGAATAATATTGATTCCAACATAATTTCTAGTTGCGGAATGTGTAGTTTCCGAAATAGTGTTGGAGAAAGTATTTATTGTTTTAAAGTACGTACATATTACATTTTATTCTAAAAAATATTTATTGGGTCCTGCACATTGTCTTCCGGCAATTTAGATACTGCTTTTTTATCTTCTTAGCTATACGCTTCAAAATTACATCATGTGACAGCAAATAGCAGTAAGAGAGAACAAATTCAGATAATTCACCTTCATATTATACAAAAAATTGTCAGTTAAGTGCCAGCAGCAGTCAACAGTTGTTCGTCTTTGGAAGTAGATAATTGAACCATAGTGGACTTAAAAATTGTATCACTTGCTCCCATTTTCCTAAAATAAAAATGTAAATTTTACAAAAAGTGTCATTTACTTCCTTTACCAAATCACGGCGTTATTGTATATTATATATACGCAAATATCTCAATTCCATGAGAGTGACTCTTCTTTTACCTTTTACGAATTTTCATCCATGTCCAACATTCACTTCCATACATAAAATCAGTAAATCAGAGAAGCATTCCGTTTTAGCATCTTTAGCCCCATCACGTTTTTAGCAACGGTATCCACAGCACCCAACAAATCGAAAGTATATACCCTCGTATTTAATCCAATTTGCGAAATTTTGCGCAAGCCATTTCCGGGTGAATATAAATCTAAATCCTTCCAGCGCAGCTTCGCTCGCTATGCATGTTGTTAACAACAATGGAGTAAATCCGATCCGACAAGATGTGGGGATATTGTCTGAAATGCACAAGGCGCACATATTCACTTGACGGAATCAAACTAAGCTTTTAAATTGAACTGGAAAATTGGCATTCAACTTGATTCCATTCCCTTGTGGCCACATGTAAATTGCTACGTTGCCAACCAATACAATTTCATTCGCTTTGCTTACATGTCGATGGATAGCCGACAGCAAAATAAAAACGATAAATCTACAACTCTCTGCTTTACTTTTATCGTTTTATCTTTTTTTAAATAACAGATACTTCGTTTTCCTTTGATTAATTGTTGAGTACGTTTTCATAACGAAGCGCAATCAACATGCCTATATTTTTATTATAAACATGTATGTGCCTGTGCCATATATTTCATAGTCTCAAAATTACACATAACCTTAAATTTAAATGATCACAGGCTATATGTGGAATACATACATACATACATACATACATACATAAAATCACGCATTACGCACTTACTGGGTTAGCACAAACCCGAAACAATAATAATAATAACATCAACCACAAAAATAATCACTCCTCTCTTCAACAACATTCGTACTAACCTGACATCATACAATAAATATTCCTCACTCTTAACATATTAAAGTGACCGATTTTCGATAGCGAAATACCGCATTCGGACCGCAATAATAGTTTCGAAACAATCATTCTTCGCCACATATTCCTGTCTGAGCACACTTCTTTTGCCTCGGCCACATTCATAATCACATTCATACAAGTTCTTCTTCCCACTCGGAAACTTTCTCTCTTTTAGCACCTAGTCAATCACATCTATCCACTTACACACTGGACAGTCACGCAATCGAACACCCTCGACTTCACTTATATACGCTTTACGGCTTGTTCACTCTTCATTCTCTCCACATGACGCGATCCCGTCTTACAAATCCACATATACCACGTAAATACCTCATTTCCACGGCAGTCACTCTTATTTTTTACATGTGGAATAAACTTTTTATTCAAAATCATATAGTAATGTCGATTCCTAACCTTTTGGAGGTTGGGGAAATACGTCTTTCCTAACTGCAGTGACAATCTCTTGCGTGGGAAATGAAATGACAATAGACCATTTCAGAAATTCAAAGCGCATGCGCCAAGTGTTAGACTGCGACAAAATGTTAGTGCCGATTGCCATATACCCATCCTTGTTTATATGACAGTTCTGTTAATTTTACACTTTTGTTTTTGTTTTGTTGGTTTCGTTTTTCAAATAATTATGACTAACTTCTGGTCCACAAAATATTACCATTTGAAATGTTCTGTCTGGTTTAGATAATAAAAAGTTAGGTTAGGTGTAGTAATACAATTTTTATAATTGATTGATGAATGGACTTAATTTTTTCACATAGTAAAATACGAGGTAAAATAAGTTTTTATTTGTAAAATAAGAATCGAAATTATATCTTATACTCAAACTAATATTAACAACATCTGTGTAGTTCTAAAGTTTAAAACAGAATACCCGGGTCGCGTATAAATTTAACGGCACTAACTTTTTAGTTCAAAAGTAAATGTAGTGGTCGCTCAAATTTCTGAAATGGTCTATTCGTTCTTGGATGGGAAATGTTTATGTAAGGTTGCCTAGCAACACTTGTCATAGATCTCTATAATAAAGTACGGTAAACAAATTTTAATAGAGCTGTCAAAAATTATTAATAAAATTAAAAGATTATAACTCAATGATTTATTTTATTAATTATTGATTTAAAGAGAGTATGATTGTGAATAGAATATGTAAGTATTATACAAACCTCGGTGGGAGTTTCATTAGCCTCGCGGTGTATCTGACCTCGAGGCTTCGATCGGTAAAATACATAAGCCATCGGCTGTAATGAAATATGTCCCACATCGGATGTAATGTACAATACCGTGTTAATAATTTTTGCGTTACAAAAAATATTATATAAATCTGTTATGAGAAGACGTCATCCCAGTATTGACGCTATTAAAGCACTCATGTGGGAAATATGTGTTCCCACCAACTGCTATATTGTGCGAATGCTGTGTATGTGGATGACGTCTTCTAGCAAAAGTTTTGCACAATATTTGTATTTCTTACAATGAACAAAATGAGTAACGCAATAAAAATTTAGTGAACTACCCGTAATCTACGAAAATTTCAAACTCCTTCTCCTCCTTTTCAATTAAAGAGTGGGGTTAATTTGGTCCTTATATAATTACACTCTTATATTTATCATGTTTTTTGACAAAACTTGTTGCTCACAATATGACGCAACCGGCATCAAACGATATGGCGCCATAAACTTGAAACTTAAATGGATGTCCAGTACTTATAGCTGGTCATTTGTACACACCACCAATGTGTTTATGAACCCTAACGACAGAAGTGGAACACGAGGGGGTGCGGAATAGAGTACCTCTATACAAGAGAGTATGAACGCACACCCTACCGCCGCTTTTACTATAGAGCGGAGTAGGTTCAAAAATAAAAATAAAAGATAATATTAGTTTCAAAAGTTTATTAAAATAAATGTTTTTATTTTTATTTCCTAAGAAAATTGAAAAAATTAAGAAAACATTTAATAAATCGCAACAAAACACTCAAATACAACTCTACCGCATTATACACAACTGTCATTTAAGACGTCGGCCATTTTTCCTCCACTGACAAACGATTTTCGACTTTATATCACAACAGAATGGGAACCACTCATGTCCATACTCTCTTGTATAGAGGTATTCTAGTGCGGAAATGATGCTGCTACTAATTACTGTTTCTTCCAACGATGAAACACTTTATTCTAACTGGTAGACGCTTGGATGGTTCACGCCCACGACTTCGTGAGAAGGAAGAACACACATACACTTTTAGTTTACACTTGATCATCACTTACATTATGACATAGACAAATACTTGTGATTTAATAACATGTCACATTCCCTAAGCCAGCGGGCGGGCGTTTTGCACGCGCCCTAAAACTAAAACACATTGCATGTCCAAAACAACCAACGTCTTCACCATAGGCGCCAACTCCAGGGGGCTGAGTACCTTTGAGCCCCCTCAATAATTTAGAGGGAGGGGCTCAGCCCCCCCCCAATAATTAGACGCTTATCTTTTGATATATTTTGGAAGAATGTTACCGCAAAAGCAAATGAACTTGATTTCCCGGAACCACAATTACCTCGAAAACGACAAGTTCCAAAACGAATTGATGGAGGTAGTAGTGCTCATTATTTTGATACACCAACCGACATGTATCGGAGCATTTCTTATGAAGTAATTGATACTTTCGTAGAGTGTATAAAATCTAGATTTCAATCGAAAATTTCAAACTTCGTTACTCAAGCTGAACAATTTATTCTTGGTTCAACTAATAATATTGATGATATTCTAACTTTTTATAAGGATGAGATTGATACAGGCAAACTGCTTCTACATAGAGATATGTTGCTTGACATAAAAAATTCTCGACAAAATATTCATTTTAATTGTTTAGAACATGTTATTAAGCTATTCAAAGAGGATAAATTTTTAAAAGACATGCTACCAGAAATGGCCAATTTTATTAAATTACTGTTGACTATCCCGGTGTCAACTTGTACTGCTGAGAGATCTTTCTCCAGTCTTAGGCGCCTAAAATCATACTTGAGAAATACAATGGGTCAAAGCAGATTAAATGCAGTAAGCATTTTAAATACACATCGTAATTTCACGGATTCATTAAATCTTGACAATATTGCAAATGAATTTATATCCCGTGCTGACATAAGAAAACAAACATTTGCAATTAAACATTAAAAATCTGCTTTTGTTATTGTTTTAATTCTATAATATAATTACCTCTTATTTACAGTTATAACCAAATGTTATAACTAGTCATTATTTTAATTTTAAAGTGTAGGTATCTGATATAATTAAACTTTGCTTGCCTTTTTTTGAGCCCCCCCAATAATTCCTTCAGGTTGGCGCCTATGGTCTTCACGACGCGATGCACTAATCTAGGCTCTCTAAAAACAAAGCGCTATCTTCAGAACAGGATTATCTTAGGGGTACAGGGTGCATAGGCTAGGGCATTCAAAGTTACGCACGTATACATAATATTATCTAGACTTAATGATCAACAAATAAATGCCGTGACTATCATAATACGATAAGAATTTCTAAACTGAATTTTGACATTTATGATTTAAACAGATAAACAGAGTTAAAATATGATTACTGAAACTATAATTTAAAAAAGTTTATAAAAAGTTATTTAACTGTTATTGCTCTTACCCTCGTCTTGCCACAGGTCAGAGACCACAATGTAAAATTTACTGCAAACCAGTCGTGTTTAAACAATAGTCTAGACTAGACACTAGACAAATAAAGAATCACTCACAATATTTAAATTAAATTTTCATGAGTTGTAAATATTGTACATATTTAATTTCTTCGTAAAATAAAATCAAATTTATCAACGTACAACATTTTATTGCCGTATATTTACGGATGGTCTTTCGAGAAATATCCTTGGGGTTCATCTTCTGGGTCCCACATGGACTTGTTCAATTTTTGTGGGAAACTACCTATTTGAACAAGAAAAAATGTTTTGTTTCTTATAAAACATTCCATTATGATATATTGTTCTTGGGAAAAATTATCATTATGTCTATTTTTACGCCGTGAAAATGATGTAATATGTAATAAAACTGAGTAGTAATAAACAATCCATTGAAATAACTTCCCCAATTTCAATAATATCTATAATTCCATTGTGATATCGATTCTACTTAGTCTGCACTTGTTCGAGTGAATGTCGTGCGGCTGCCACTTAAATAATAAATTAAGTTTAACTTTCCCTGCTTTGCATGGCTGCACCAGTAGACAGTATCAGGACCGGGTGCAGGCACTTTTTCCTTTCGGGGCCCTGAACAAAAAGAATAATTTAATGATTTTGAATTTACACAATTATCATCTAAAAATATCGCAGTGTTTGAGAAATTCAATTAAGCTCTGGACTCTTTGAAGAGGTTGGAGCTGGAGGCATTAATTACGCATGAATGTATACAGGCCGGCTCGTTAAAAAAATTCGCACATGCTTCCTGAAATCAGCCTGAAACAGCAGAAAGAGACTAAATTAATGGACACAGATGCCTATATTGAAAAGAAAAGATTGGAAGTTTGTTAATTAGTTCTGAAACACTTTATTTTACAAATTTTTACTGCGAACAAATATGATAAAGATACAAAAGAAAATTTATTAAAATATTATTATTTTTGAAAAAAGAAATATACAGGGTGTTAATGAATACGTGTTACAAATTTAGAGGGCATCTAGTGGGGGATGCAAAATAGATTAACTTTTATCAATAAACTTATAAGCGGAAACATACCGTTTTTGAGATACATGCTCTTAAAAAAGTAATGGGCCCGTCCAAGTCTTCAACTTTTTAGAAATTACATGTCGCATATGAATTTTGAATATAAATAAATGAAAACGAAATAAAAATTGCTATATATTTTGTATTTTTATACCGATAATAATGTAATTAAAGTTTTTAGCGTAAAATGTTCGCCATGTTGTGACGTCAGCGTCATTACAGTCGTCCAGTTACTCTGTGAAAATGTTACTATACAATGAACCATCTATATTTTGTTCATAAATTCGCGATTGGCTTTACACATACTCTAACATACACATATTTAATATACTCGAGTAATTTTTTATTAAGATCAAAAGAAAATTTACTTATTAAATAAATAATAAATGAGTGCCCGTGAGGTGACGCCTGGTAAGCGCCCGCACGGTGCAAATATTTTATCATTACCGAATCTGTGTACAAGCAGATTGGCACACCCAGCAATGGGTAATAAGCCGTGATGATATATTTATTTATTTTTTATTTTAAATAAATAAATTTATATTATAATATATGTTTTAATTATTGTCATCTCAATACTTGTCATTGTTGTAATCATTTAGTAAATAGGAATGTAAATGTTGCATTACTTTTGATTATTGTAATCAATACTTTCATTGTTGTATTTAATCATAAATAGAAAATAGTTTAAATACTATTTTAATTATAATAATGGCACTTGATGAATATAATAACTTTCAATATTATATTAAAGAAAGTCTTAAATTCACATTAATTAAAGCGAATAAAACAAGTAAAAATTATTAATTTTACTTACCTGATTTTTATTTATGTATAATACGTACTTTGGAAGTTTTTCATAAATTATCATTCAACACTACTCCTATACCTATTTATGCAAGTAAATCAAATATATATTTTGAAATGATATAATAACTATTTCGTTTATTTATTACCATTAGATCTAAAGATTTTTGATCATAGTTTGTAATGGATACCTATTTTTATTCTTGCAACATTTATTGTATATTATATTACCATTATTAATGTTAACGTATGTCGGTTCTCTCTACTTATGACGGAGAAACGCTAACGTCACAACTTTCGCACCAAAACTTTAAAAATTTCTTTAGGCGTTATTAAGCATAATTTCAAGAAAACAAAAAATACGGAATTTCTGTTTTTAAATCTTCGTAACATATAAAAATTTCAAAAAAGTTAGACGGGCCCATTATCTACCTTAATTCTAGTTGACTGTGCCCGATATCACTTCCGTTATTATTTTATTTATTTTAACTTTTACCATTGAATTGTAGATGAATTATGAATGAGTATACTTTTCGCGATTACGCAAACATGGCATTAATGTATACGGCTTTGTGTACAACTGCACAAGAAATTCAAACAAATCCAGGCATTTTTGAATGAATATATCAAAGTATGCTCCGAAAGTGCAATGCTGGTATTGAAGTTGGCGGTCGTCACTTTGAGCAATTCTTATAATATTTGTTACAAAATTGAATAATAGTTATTTATTATATGAGTGTGGAATGTATCATATTAGTTACGAACGAAAAAGTTTAGCCGCGTAGCCCACAGGGCGAGTGGCTAATATTCTTTAGTGACTAATATACATTCCACACGAGTGTAGTACAACGTTTTATCCAACACTTTTTTAAAAACTTCTGAAATCATTTTTATGTTTTCATTCATCATTTGACACTGACAAGTCAATTTGAGTCAATTGATGTAGTATTTTAAATTACAGCCATTGAATGGTTGTTATGGTTTTGTTATATTGTTATTGAAAAAAAAAAAATTGCTGTAATAATTATTGTCTGTCATTGAGAATTATTTGAAAGAAAAATACATAAAATGGGTGAAAATTAAGACCTTCCTTTAAAATGTATTCACTAAGAAGCACAAGCAGCATCTTTGAATTTAATTCAGAGGCAAGTAACCACTAACTCGTTTCTCGTTTCATCAGACGTACATGACAGCTGTCATTGTGTAAAGCTAAGTAACCTATTTTAGCATAAATATTAATTTAAATATATGTTTCATAATGTTAAATTATTTCAATAATAAAATAATTTTGTAATATTGCTTTTTATTTAAATTAAAAAAAACACAAAAATTAGTAATAATTCTTCCGTGACTTCTAAAATATTCTCTCACGGAGTGATTAATGTTGTGCATTAATTATTTCAAATAACCATAGTAACAAGTATATTATGGGTCGGTGTTGGATAAAATTATTTAAAATTTCAATGCTAGTTAAAATTAACAGCCACAGCCAACGAAAATTATTAAGGTAGATAATTACTCTTTTAAGAGTCTGTAGGTCGAAAACGGTGCATTTCCGGATATGAGTTTATTAGTAAAAGTTAGACTAGTTTGAATCCTGTATACCATATAATTTAATAAATAAGAATGTATTAAGGGCATAATCAAAAGTTTGTAGCACGGGGGAATGTTTAAAGCTCGACGCGTAGCGGAGAATTTTAATTTTCCCGAGTGTTATAATCTTGATTATGCCCGTGGTACATACAACGTTTTATTTTATTTTGGTTCTCGAAGTTCAAGAATTCAATAGGAATATATTCTATATCATACTGGCGCTGTGAATGCTGTGATATCTGTGCAGATTGTTTGTTTATAACCAACTTTAATTTAGTGTCAAACGAAAATGGGAGATCAATTATTCAAAAGGAATATTAGATGAATTTCAGGCTGCACAGGGCAAGTTGGTTCCACAGAAGTCAATAAACATATACGAGAAAGGATTTGAAAAGGTAGCGGAGTTCAAAAAATGTGATTTATCGAAATTAATGTGTTGTCTGTATCTACAAACCACGATTTTGACGTTTGAATAGCTGTTGCTTGGCAATTTTATAAGCCCTCCCGCTCGGGCGATAAAAGCCAAATTGCGCCCGTTTTTGAGGGTGAATAAACAAGTTTATGATTCCAAATAATAGTTATTTGTATATCAAGGCCGTTAAATCACTCTTTAGCGTACCGAGAGAAAAATTGTCGCTGAGGCAAGACAATCTCGAGGGCGCTAAAGGATTTCGCGGACAGGATGTACACAATATTTTTTGTGCAACCGTAAAAAATATGTAATTACAAATTTTATTAATTTTAAACAGTTTCATTGTAAATAGAAAGTTAGCTTTCGAGGTGGCTATGGAATTAACATTTGATAAACAAAACCATGCAATTCTCAAGTGTCAAAGTGATTGTTTACCTAATTTCGCGGCCGCTACCATGACAACGGCCGCGAAATTCATTTCGCGGTCGTTACCATAACAACAGTCACGAAATTTAATTTCGCGGCCTGTATTGCGGCTGCGAAATGCTTATTTCGCGTCCAGTTGCACAAAACAAATATTAAATAGCATCTCAATAGTTATTTGTATCACTAGTCCAGAAACTGAATATTTGCGAGAACGAGTTTATTTTGACAGGCCGAGCTGAAACCGAGGCCTGCAAATACGAGATCTCGCAAAACAGTTTCTGGGCGTGTGATACACAAGATTTTTTGTACCGACATCTCCATAAATTTTTCGTATATATCTCAACACTTTAATTCTATTTTACATAACCTAAAAAAATTAACATATATTTTTATCGGTTTTGCATTGCAAGTTTAAATATTATTTCTTACATTTGAATTAAAAATGCGTGATTATTTTATATTTATTGAAAATATATCATACAAACATTAGTTACGTGTATATTTTATGTAATTTCGCATATTTTCAGTGACAGATAGCGGAAACTCAATTGTGTCACGTGAAGTTAGTTGTAGTTACAAAACAAACGAAACAAATTAGTCCTAAAGCTGGAATTTATAATTAATCTATACGAGATGACAGCAATGACAGCATATTATTATTTTTATGACAAAATTTAGTTATTTAAGTTACAATAATTAAAGATTTAGCCCTAAAATTTATAAACATTTTGTTAATTCTTGTGTTGAAAATAATCTTAAATTGACATATCACCAGAACAGTAATGTCAACTCCTTTTGCCGGCCTAGGTCAGCAACAGCGCATTTCTGGACGATTTTAAGTTCTGTAATACTAGTCAAAATGGACGGAGGTACGAAAAAATTATTTATAATATACATATACTTACATATATTAAGAGATTATTAAACTTCTCTTTTTCAATAGGCAGCAGTTCCCTTTAATTGAAAGACTCGTTGTTGCACAGATCCTTTATTTTATTAAAATCTCTTACCGTTTTAGGCGGCGAAAACTTTTTTTGATGACCACCATAATGTACCTCACAATATATTTGTAATAGAAAAAAATAAAGTACAGAATTATTATTCTCCTTTTCAATACACTTGTGATATCGCTATACAACTTCTTTATTCTTTCGGAAAAAAAAAATGTTTTCAATCAGCCAGATATATAGATCTTTTCTGATCTCATCATCGACGTTCATCCAGTTTTTCGAGTATCTCTACACACTCGTGCGGATTTCTCTCATATTATTTCAACATTCTTTGATGAATTATATGAGGCTTCACAGATCACAGCACACCCACTGACCATAAAAATCAGATGATTTCTCATTTATCCTCTATTGGGCGTAGCATTGGCGGTCCGGATAAAATACAGTGTGTGTTTTGCGTCGACCTTATCTCTTTAAATTTATTTTTTCTTCAAAAGTATGAGAAGAATTTTTTCATTTATTGACTTGTAATCGCAAACTTATAAAAACGTTTCTGCAAGATTCGAAATTTTGTCAAATCGATATTTATTAGATAACAATTTTAACCAGTTGCTAAAAATTAATCACTTTCTTACAAATCCCGAATATAGTAAGGAAAAATAACGGTCATTAAATAAAAGATCGAGTTCCATAAGACATGTTTTTTTTTTCTTTGTTATTATTTAGAAAACGAACTCTGACAAATTTTTTTGTGCTTTTCAGACATTAAAATATTTTTTAAAAAGCTGCTAACTTAAACCGAGTTGATTTAGGGAAATTTGTATATGCGTAATGTTGTAGTTGGTAACATTGGATTGACATTTATTTAATTATTTGAATATACGTGTCAATTCTGATTAATGAACATAAGTAAATGTAATCTAGTACTACCTTTCTAAAACAAAATATTGCGTATCGGAATGAAGGCCCTTTCGATAAGCAAGGAAGAGTTATCTTGAAATGTAATGATTACTATACAAGCAATATTACTATTAATGTAATAAAAGTAATAAAATATCGTTAGTTAAATCGTCCGCAAGACGATGACGTATGCGTTATCTTTGGTTCGCCGTAGTTGTCCGCTACGAGCGCTAGTTTAGAATGAAAACATGAATGTATGTATTCTATGTTTATATTGAAACGTCAAATTCAATGTCAGATCGCAATAAAGCAAATTATTTGATTTTCAATGTAAAACCTAGAAAATACGATGAACACAGAAATTAAATTGGAAAATGTAAACCTAAACAGGTGGCCTTGTTTTGCTTCTGTCTCTTTCTATGAAGCACCTTTTGAGTGTGTATGTCGAGACCTAATTGGCACATAGTTGATGTTATGGATGCCATAATGGCGAGAAGAAAATATTGCATAAGTTTCATATTGTTTTTCTCTGGTATTTTTTAAAATTTTACAAAAATTTATTAAAAAATATTTTAACATATAAAAAAATCTAAAATTAGAAAACTTCCCCATTGGGTTTCGTAATGACTTCATTATGAAAGCAAAATATAAAAACATGTATTTATTGAAAATATCTGAAAGCAAGTGGAACCCGTTCATTCTTTTGAAAAAGTATCAAAACATAAATCATATATACCTAAAAAAGGTTAAGAAATTTTGTGTTATCCGGTTCTGAAAATAAACAATACTTCCTACAAGTGATATAGCTACTATTAAACATCGATTTTTCTGCAGAATATATGTCAAGTTTCAAAGGTCATTACTCATTACCCACCTACACTACTGTAGTATCGTTTTTCTCTATCACAGCATTATTCGCGTTTTAAATAGCCATTGCATTACAAAGACGGATTACCAGATGTTATCGTAATTGCAGTTTTTTTAAAAAATCAAGTCCGCAGCAAAGGTTATAATGAGGCTAGACGATTTTATTTTGCAAGATATAATCTTATGAAAAGGGGAGTAGGTTTCGTGCAAGACGTTTATCAGTTTACTTTAAGTGAGATAAGGACTGGGCTCTTTTCATAATTGCCTCGTTAATTTATCAAACTAATTTAAATATGAAGTTAATTCTTGGGCAAGTTTTTGAAGATATAATTTTCTTATGAAATATTTCATTAACTTGCTATCACTTATTTTTCAACTTTAGTGATATCAGTATTTTGTTTTAATTGTGAATCCTAAAGATGCGTACTGCATTTGTTTTAATATATAAAATATCTGCATAATATTTTGTTGTAAAATTTAATAAAAATTAAAAGTTTAAGATCATATATCATAATCCAACAATAAAATATTGACTACCGTTATTACAAAGAGAAAAAAAAAGCCCTAAAGCGGTGCAAACCAAATTAAACATTATTTCACATTTCAAACTATTTACATAAATAAAAATCTGGTGTGGTCAATACAATTCCTCCCGCCATTTACAGCTTGAATCACAAAAAATATTAAGTTATTCCTTATTTTTGGATTAGCGAATTTTACTCTAATTTTGACAGTTCATTTCTTAAAATATAGTCTAATCTAATCCAAGTAACTATCTTTTTTTTGAAACCTCTCAACAGGATTAAATTATAGAGTGGGTTCACATTCACACAAATCCATGCCTTAGTTGGATTCGAACCCAGAGCCCCGAGGGCACTCATGACATGAGGCGTTACTCTCACCATTGAGCCACCGGAGCTATAATAAAATGATGATTAAATTTTAAATACCGGGATAGAATGGAATTCACTAATCCAAAAAAATATAGTCTAATGGTCTAATCTAATCCAAGTAACTACATTTTTGATAATAAAATGAAGATTAAATTTTAAATACCTGGATAAAATAGAATTCACTAATCTAAAAATGAGGATTAGCTTAAACATTTTCGTGAATCGTTAAATTTATTAGTCTAAATACATACCTATATACTTAATTATGCTGGAAACTGTATTGAATTCCTTTTGTATTGTTCTATTTCCATTTTTCTTTTTAAAACGTTACTAATATTATTTTGAAATGATTAGTTCTTTGATAGTGACATTTATCTGTCAGGTACATAAATTTGAATAATTGCGTTTTGTATGTTTAAAGCGTAAGCTCTGAGATTTAAATTATAGATAATTTTATAAATTTATCCATAAAATATATAGAAAAAGAATTTATCCATAAAATATATAGAAAAAGTATTAATGCAAATCTATAGAAAATTTAATAATTTTTAATTTTTATAATAACATTAATCTCGTAAAAATAACATTTAAAGGTATTTTTCGAAGAAAAACTATTTTGAGTTTATAGTAGAGTGCCATTTCTAGTTATCTGATTTTCACCAAAATCTAATGGACTCTTTCCATTACAGAAAAAGTTTGAAATACAAGGTTTCAAATTTTTCTGTATAATAGTATTTGAGTTAGAGTGGAGGATCCACACATGCACACATACACACAGACATCATCGTGAAAATGTTAAAATTAGATTCTAGGGACCTTAAAACTTGGTAATTTACCAAAATCTCGATATGCGATTTTTAGCACGATCCCTATACCTCCCTTACCAAGGGCAGCGGGAGGTAAAAATTGCAAAGTTTACATTTTTGCCAATATGTTGTGAAATGTATTTCTTTTAAAAAATAAAGATAAATCATTGAATTGGTAGGATGTCCAATTTATACCCGATATCTTATCTCATAATAGTTCTCAGGATCCCCATCATACAGAGTATGTTATATGGGACAACCTATAAGAGTATATGTACTTGAAAATTTAGAGTTTTTTTTTTACGAAAAACTGAATATATGTACATTGTTGACATTATTATTAAAAACTCAGCAGAGATACAATTGAGAAGTTCATATGAATTTACATTATTTTCGCAAAATTCCATTAATAATATTTTTATTCTCAAATATATTTTTAAGAAATTCTACTTAGGTACAAATATCAAAACCACTTCGTTCAAACCTGTCTCATCTTTTGTTACATAGCACTCGCAGTATTCTTTGTTGAACGCAAGGAATACACTTTGTATTCAGTTCATTGTGCAAAATGATGGCAGTGGAAGACTATTAATTGTCAATATGCTTCGAATCGTGTTTATATTTTTTCAAATGTGTGTATTTATGGTTGGGTTGATGAGTGGAAAGTTTAGTTTCGTGTTTGTAATTTAGTTAAACAAAATAATCATTATTTATGTGAAGTGAAACATTAGAAAATGTCTGTTATGAGCAAAATACAAACGATTTTCATTGTTTATCGTTCTGAGAAGAGCAAGGTAATTAATTATTATTATTATTATTATTATTAGTATTTAGTTGCAGTTATAATGAACTATTATACATTTATTATTCCGTGTTTTATTATTTAATAAATGAAGTAAGATAAATAGACAAATATAAGTTAGAGTTAATTCTGAATAGTTTTTGTATTTACACTTTTGTTCTAAAATTAACAGCGCAAATTTATAGCAATATGAAAATTTTACCATTGAATTCATATGATCCACAAAAAAGCAAACATACGGTATGTCATTGGCTATGTCTACAATGTTGTCCGCATAAAAATTATAATATTAATTAGATTGCATGAAATTTTGAGAAATAATTTAGAAAATTAATTCATACATACATAAAATCACGCATGTCCAACTTAGTGAGTTAGCACAAACCCGAAAGAATAAAAATAACATCAACCAAAAAATAATCACTCTCCCTTTCAACAACATTCTTACTAACCTGACATCATATAACATATATTCCTCACTCTTAACATATTAAAGTGACCGATTTTCGGTACGTAAATACCGCAACCGGACCACAATAATAGTCATCCTTCGCCACACATTCCTGTCTAAGCACACTTCTTTCGCCTCGGCCACATTCATAATCGCATTCATACACGCTCTTCTTCTCTTTCTACTCGGAAACTTTCTCTCTTTTAGCACCTTATCAATCACATCCATCCACTTACACACTGGACGGCCACGCAATCGAACACCCTCAATTTCACCAAGATATATACGCTTTACAAGCCGTTCACTCTTACCATACATTTTTCATACACCAAATTATTCCTCACGCGATCTCGTCTTAGTTATCTACATACACCACGTAAATACCTCATTTCCACGGCAGTCACTCTCTTTTTATGCTTTCCCGTCCATGCTTAACATTCGCTTCCATACATCACATTCGCTTCCATACATCAAAGCAGGTACTAGCACTCCATTATACACACTTATACAAGCTTCCCTAGATATGTTTACGTTTCGAGCAAACGTACCCAGAGCACCCATTACCTTACAAGCCGCACTCACTTTCCTTACAATTTCTCTATCAATTCGACCATCCCTTGACATCATGCTACCCATATATACAAACTCATTTACTTGCTCCAGTTTCACGCCATCCATCAACACATTGTACACAGTCACCAATTTAACACCTTGGATTTATCAACATTCGACTCCAGATTCATACTTCTTCCAACTACATGTATTCTCTCTATAATTTTTCTGAGTTGCTCTTCATTTTCACCTAAAACAACTACATCATCCGCATACGCTAACGCAGGCACAATACTTTCACCAATTTGTACACCATCCATTTCACTCAATGCTCTCCGCAATAACACATCCATATACAAGTTAAACAACCACGGAGACATACCACAGCCCTGTTTCACACCAACATTTATACGAAACCAATTACTCAACCTACCATCTATTCTTACAGCAGCCTCACTACCCTCATACAATGCACGAATCGCTCCCAGCAAGTTTCCATTCACGCCGTACTCCCTGAGTACATCCCACAAAGTATCTCGAAGAACACTATCATACGCCTTTTTTAGATCAAGAAAGCCACAGAACACCTTCTTGTTCTTGTCAAGTGACTTCTCAACAACCGTACGAAGAGCAAACAATTGATCGACACATCCCCTCTCAGACAAAAAAACACCCTGAACGTCACTAATTTTTGAAATTGTTAAGGATCGCACCGTATGACCTTACCAAAAAGTTTATTTATTAATACTGTTAATAGTTGTATTAAAACTACATAGCTGCAAAATTTTATTATTTCCTTTTGTAAAATGTAAAGAGAAGACATATTTATTTATCAGATTAAAGCATTGTAATATATTTAAATTTCTTTTTCATACGTTCAGTTGATCAATTTTATCTCCTTTTCCCAAAAATTATGGAATAATATGTCTTGAATATTTGTTGTATTCGTACACCTTTCAACCCAGCACTTTTTGGTGTATAATTATGTTCATTTTCTTTAATTCGCTGATTTGTCACACATTTTTAAATGAAACTATGAAATCTAAGCGTTAGAAGATCTGTTTATGTTAAACGAAACGGTGATTTTTGATGTTTACATAATTGACATGTCTTAGTGGCTGCCATTAATTTAGTTTCCTAAAATTCCGCTGAGGTCGCATGTTATTCTGCGGGTCCCAATTTCATTTTTGCTGTTTGGAACAAATGAACATGATTATACATCGTTGGAAAGCCAAAAAATCTGGTGTGGCCAACACAATACCTCCTGCCATGTACCGCTCGAGTCACAAAAAAGATTAAGATAATCTTTATTTTTGAGACCCCTGGGGTATCATGTCTGAGTGTCAGGTCGCGAATTTGGGGAACCGGGTTTAATCCCGACCAACGCCAAATATTTCCAATTTTAAATGGTACAAAATTGACCTCTGTGGTGCACTCTCTACGCCAGTAATGAGTACCCGTGAAGTGACGCCTGGTAAGCGCCCGCACGGTGCAAATATTTCATCATTACCGATATCTGTGTACAAAGCAGATTGGCACACCCAGTACTGGGTAATAAGCCGTGATGATATATTTATTTATTTACTTATTTCTGGATTAGCGAATTTTACTCTAAATTTGGCAGATTATTTCTTAAAATATAGTATAATCTGATCCAAGTAACTATATTTTTGATAATGAAATGAAGATTCAATTTTAAATAACTGGATAAAATGGAATTCACTAATCCAAAAATGAGAATTAGCTTAAACTTTATGGTGAGTCGTTAATTTTTATTAATCTAAATACATACCTACATATTTACATATGTTGAAAACTGTATTGATTTCCTTTCCTACTGTTCTATTTACATTTTAAAACGTTACTATGATTAATTTAAAATTATTAGTTCTTTGACAGTTACATTTATGTCAGTTTCATACATTTGAATATCTGCCAAGGAGTATTGTTTGTTTAAAGCGTAGGCCCGGGATTTAAATTATAGATAATTTTATAAATTTATCCATATAATATGTAGAAAAAGTATTAATGCAAATCTATAGAAAATTTAATAATCTTTAATTTTATAATAACATTAATATCGAAAAATAACATTTAAAGATATTTTTCGGAGAACTATTTTGAGCTTCTAGTAAAGTGCCATTTTCGGTTATCCGATTTGCACCAAAATCTAATGGGCTCTTTCCATTACAGAAAAAGTTCGAAATACAATGTTTCAAAATTTTCTGAATTATAGTATTTGAGTTCGAGTGGAGGATCCACACATACATACACACATACATACACAAATACACACATATATACACAAATACACACACATATATATATATACGCAAATACACGCATACATACACAAATACACATACACACAGACATCATCGTGAAAATGTTAAAATTGGATTCTAGGGACCTTAAAACGTGGCCATTTACATCTCGGTGTGCGACTTTTAGCACGATCCTTATACCTGCCTTAGCAAGGGTAATGGGACGTAAAAAATCTCTTTTCAATAAGGTAATTTCCACTTTGGCACTTTAGCGTCCATATAAAAATGTAACTTTGGCGTCATCACTCGAAATTAAATATAAATAAATAATAAATATATCATCACGGCTTATTACCCATTGCTGGGTGTGCCAATCTGCTTTGTACACAGATATCGGTAAAGATGATATATTTGCACCGTGCGGGCGCTTACCAGGCGTCACCTCACGGGCACTCATTGCTGGCGTGGAGAGTGCACCACAAGGGTCAATTTTGTGCTATTTAAAATTGGAAATATTTGGCGTCGGTCGGGATCGAACCCGGTTCCCCAGATTCTCGATCTGACACTCAGGCACGCGACCACGAGACTTTTGGTAAGCTACAGACTACAGTATCGACCATTCAAACATTTTCCGAAAACTTATGTAATATATTAATTAGAATAAATAATGGTATTTCTACAGCTATCTGAAAATCTAAAAAGATAAGCATACTTTTCTTATCCATCAAAAATGTACACGTATATCTTGATGTATAGCAGAAAACATAAAACGTAAAACAAAGGCTTTTCTCCACGTATAAATTTTACGAGAGGAAATATATGTAACTACATGACAGAGAAATCCGATAACATAAAAATATTAAAAATGCTTTTCACGTATCCGTCAGCATGGCTCCAGCATATGACAAGAAATACGGAAATACTATAAAAAGAATAACGCCCTTATTCATTAAATTTTCAGTATTCAGTAAATTCTATTAAGTGATAACCTGGTGATAATGGCAACAAATTTCAGCCTTCAATTAGTGACTTTGAAAGATTTTATCGTTGTCACTTTCAGCACGTTTTCTTATAGCGGTCGTTATTCTTAAAATAAATTATTTATGGGGTGCCATTAGCAAGGTTGCAAAAGCGGAAAAGGATGTTAGATTTTTTAAGGTGATCGTAAAATCACCTCTAGATTATGAAGAAATTTTTATGGTTACACGCTTGGAAATATTTAACTACAATGAATAAATATATCATCAATGTTTTTTACCAATTGTTGAGAGTACCATTCTACTTTTTTACTTCCTGCTACTTTTAAGGGGAGAGGGAAGTATAGGAGTATGCTAAAAAATAATATATCATCATGGCATATTACCCATTGCTGGGTGTGCCAATCTGCTTTGTACACAGATTTCGGTAATGATGATATATTTTTACCGTTTGGGCATTTACCAGGCGTCACCTCACTGGCACTCATTGCTGAAGTCATTTTGTGCTAAAAATTGTGTAACAGTTGGATTTTGGGACAGTATTACTCACTGTTTCTATACTTATTTTATCAAAATTGAAGTTGTTATCTTGTTATGTATTTGAATTC